>JZLH01S0470023.1:146230-158721 GCA_001188425.1 Eucidaris tribuloides | reverse complement strand
TAATAACTCGCCACTTCAAGTATATCCGAGTGACAACGAGCTTTCCAAGAGTGGTGTACGAGCACCCACGATTGTGTTGCGAGTTAGACTGAGTTAACGCACGGATCTAGGAAACGAGTTTCACAACGAGTACGCGCGACTTACAGCGAGATGTGCGCATGAGGCCTGTCCCGTACGAACAGCGAGCTCGTGTGAGCTTATTGAGAGTGGCAAGGCGAGCACCAGCCGACTGCTATGTCAGCTGACCTATAAATATAGTCATTTCCATTCTGCCAGGAATATGTTTAAAATAGAAAGCATTTATTCTACTTTCATTTTTGGCCATTATTTTAGTGTCCACTGGGATTGAATTTAAGGGGAATTTAGTGGTTATGGGTCAAGTATTGCTATAAATGCATATGGCATATGCGGTGCATGCTGCATAAATACTTAAATTTAACAATGGCTGAGGAAATACTGCCAAAAACTGTTAGATATTGAATCGTTTGGGAGAAAAGGGAAACATAATTTCATATATATGTGACTGAATTAAACAGAGATGATATCAATTCTTTTAAGCAACCATTTTTGAATCATGCTGTTTGGTTTCTAATTGAAATTTCCTCTGGAGTTAAAATATTAGTGACAGCCCTGTCTTGTCGCCGCGAATATTACTTGCCCTGCGGCGCTTCCATGCAACAGGTCGTACAAAAGATTCAAGGTTCTTTTCCGCTTCAATTTTATTATATTCTACAACTTCTTTTAAAACATTGTAAAGGCATCACAAATATACAAATTACAATTGAATGAATCACAATTTTATTTACGAGAATCTACATGTAAACGATTTGAACTTTAATCAGATTAATAGGAATCTACACAACACAACATGCTGATAGGAAAGTTGATTAGAAACAGAAGATATCAAGTGATATTTTCATAATGGAGGAGCATTGGGTAAGAAAAATTAGTGGCAGGGGTTGAGCACGGTGAGGAGAATAGATGCTTGAGCGATGTGACACCCGCGGTGAAGTAGCAAAAGCACAAATGGTAAGAAACATTTGTGATCTACAGTGGCATGGAGTGAAGTGGGGAGTGCTACCGCATTTGGCCCAGTTTTGTTCAGTTATCATTCCAAACACGAATAATTGAAATATCTTCTTTATATGAGCAAAATTACTTATTTATAGCCAGAAAGACGCGAAGAGTATTATGCATATATAGATCATACAAGTATTTCCAAAATGTTCTTGCTCATTTGTGTATTCAAACATTTTTGATTTAACAGTTTTTCAAAAGATATTAAGAATACTATTTGTTTTTTTTTTGTCTAAATAGTTAACGAAGCGGTGCGGGCTCTCGAACTTTCAGATAACGCTTTCACTTGCAATGAGAAATATATTCTCATATCCCGGCCGCCCAATGTTGGTGAACTCAACGGTCTCGGCGTCCGGTTCCCGAAGTGAAAAGGAATACTTGCTGCAAAACTCCCTCAGACACCATGCCGGATATATGGATACAATTTACGGCAATCTGTAGTTAAACATGAATAATGTTTTTAATGCATTAATATCATATACTTCTTCTCAAACGTTCAACATTGTAAAAACCAAGAGAGAAATCTCCATGTCAAGAAATAAAGCTTGTATACAAACCCTTAAGGCTATTTTTCTGTAAAGTAATAGATTATCATTTTCGTTTTACAACAATTTCCCCATCGCAATTTACAATAATTGATAATAGCATTAAATTAGTAAATGGACGTATAATACAAACTAACCGTGCGTTTTAGAGAGAATACATTCTTCACTCTTTGTAAAATCCTATATCCGGCTTTAATTGTTTGTGAGAAACATCACATAAGTCCTCGATTCCCAAATAAAATTTTGTCATTGTATTTCCTAATAAACTAGTTGTTTGATAAATAAATTTAATATCTTTTTCATTCAAGAAGACTTGTCATCTATTTTGATATGACATCTATAATGATATTTCAGGCGCTTGAATAAACAGTTTTAAATTGCATGTAAATTTTACTGATATTGAAAGAGGAAGTTTGCCCACATTAAGGGGGACCATGAAGAAATATAACATTTCTGAGTTGAGGTTTTATTAAAGGCATCGTATAAACACTGTTTTCAGTTTTTAAGAATCTGAGCTGCATGATTCCCATGCTAAAGGAGTGTCTCTGACATGGTCAAAATGAAGCCCTGAAAAAATTACAGTTTTAAAACGATCATTAAGTGCTTTGAAAAAGTAAAAAAAAATCATTGAGAGACGCATTCCAGCTTTCCACCATACGACTGCTGTGTTGCAGAATTTCTATCGCCCGAGTAGGAAAGATTAATCGTGCTAATTTGTAAGCGCAGCATATTGTAGCTAATGACAGCCATACACTGTCAAAACTTTTGTGTTCTAGGGTGTTTATTTTGTTCCATGATCAGACACTGTCAGTTATGTCAGGTCATGCAAAAGTTCAAAAAAATTAAAGCGGTTCTTCCACGTGTACGCTACTGTCTTTAATTCAATTTTATATCTTTTATATGTGAAATCGAATATTACTATCATCTGCGAACATAATGAAAAGAGAAAATGGATGTGATTTATTTAAATCATTTATGTACAATTAAAATAAGCAGAGAGACTGAGAATAGAGTCTTGAGGGACCCGCACTGATATGTAAATGGAGGAATTTTGCTAAATTATGAGGAGAGTAACTAAGACATAATTTAATCGAAAGAATATTGGTATCCGATTGGAAAGTGATCTGAAACCATAGATAGGTATTCAACGAACTCGATAATCATTTATACTTTTATAGTAAAAATACTAGTGGTCGAAAGAAATTAAAGCCATTGTCAAATCCATAAATAGTTGCACGAATACGATGTTCCTTTTTTGATAATCAATACAGTCATATGTCATCTGATAAGGAAGTAAATAATGGCCATGCTCTGTTGGAAAACGGCGTAATAAAGGCCAAAGTAGTGAAGGGAAATGAAAATGTTTCAAATACAGATAGAATGAAATTAATGATTTTATACTTAATTTTTCGGGCAAAGTTTATTGAACATAGATGGGCAAACAAATTAAATAGTATCTCGAAGTTTAATTATTTCGGGAAAAACTTTTGTTTTGTTTTAAACGGGAATAGTTTCCCGAGTTATGAAGAGTGTATTGCGAGCTTGTCACGAGTAATGCGAGTATATAACGAGTTTACCTCGAGTTACAGCGAATTACCGCGAGTTGCTGCGAGTTCGTAAAATTTTTAAACCTGTTAAAAATTTTGGACCTGCTCGCGACTTGAAGAAGAGTTGTGCCGAGATACGCCGAGCCGTGCCGAGTTGCCGCGAGTTATCCCGAGTTACATGGAGAGCTTTTCGCGAGTTATCACGAGTTGTCGCGAGTTCCTCATTTAAGCAACTCGCCACAACTCGCCATAACTCGCTACTACAACTCGGCTAAGTCATGTAAGTGGGAACGTAGCTTAAGCGTGCACTCTCAGCACCCCCCCCCCCCTCCGTCGGAGAAGTAACAAAAACGAAATCCATGGTCAATACCCAGCTAATGAGGAAATAGGCTGGACCACTTGCGGGATATTTTTTAATTTATTGATATTTCCAACTAAGCTCTTTTGTTAATGTACATCGTACATCAATCGCAGTGTTTCACAGTGCTTGTTTTAATGGACTGCGTACAATTAGGTCAGTTTATGTTTTTCGCACAAACGTCAATTCGTCTCCATTATTTCCCAGAAAAACCACAATCCACAGTGGAAACTAATTAAGGGCTTGTATATACTAACTATGTTATCACGTAGCGTGGTACAACGTATTTGTCTGATGTTTGCAGTTATTTTCCAACTCACAAATTGCGGTTCTGGGTCATCTAGATAAACAGCAGCTTAAAGGTATCCAGTAGTATTATTTCCACACAGTGATTAAAACAACATCAATTTTGATACGGTTGTTCTTTAATAACTCAAAAACCATTCATCTGATACTACTGACATTGAATATGAGTTATATCTGAATAGTGTACAATTTTGTCGAAGGTAATTTGAATCTCATATCATGAGTCAGTTTTATGATTTTATGCTCATTTTCAAGTTAGGTTTCAGATTTTGCTCAGTGTCCAACCCCCTGTACAAATGAATAATACTATACAGGGTGTGTCTAGGAGTGTGTGCTATAATCACCACACAATAGGCATGGGAAAGGGATGTAAATAGCACACATTGGAAGCAATTATCCTTTAACTTTTGGTCTTGTGAATAATTGATAACGCATTCCTGGACCTGGACACGAAGTTTTCTTCCAATGTGTGGAGTTCACAGCAATTGTCCATGTTTGTTGTGTGGGGATTAAGCACACTCACACCCGCACACGCACACGCACACACACGCACACGCACACGCACACACACACACACACACACACACACACACACACACACACACACACACACACATTGACTCCTGTATGAAGTTTTAATCTAATTTGTGAAGAGGTTGGACATTAAGCAAAGTCTGAAACCTAACTTCTACAATAAGCGTGAATTAAAAAAAAAACGTTTTACGATATCACAGGGGCGTCGATCTATGTTTCGGATGGGAGGGACAAAAATGAAAAATGTCAAAAATTGTTGGCGCGCTCCGCGCCGCCACATTGCAATACAGAATTTTGCACGCAAAGAGCGTCGACAAATTGACAATAATTTTGTATGTTTGGTAGTATTGTTATGCTAAGTTTAATAGTTTTATAGTGTTTTCCAATGTATTTTCAACATATCCTTGCAATTTATGTTAATTTTTCAAGTTGTCAAAACTATGGGGGGAATCGATATGTTTGGCGCCCAATATTTTCATTGGGGTGGCGACTGCCTACCCCCCCCCCCTCTTTCCACCCAATGATCGACGCTCCTGCAATATCATATTCAAATTTGGCAACGTTACCACTTTCACTGAGAGCACACTTCAATATGTTTTGTACACGTAATGCATGTATCACTAAATGCTATTTTTTTATGATTATGCCTGCACATATTTAAGGTAGAAAATCATGTAAAAATATGTTAGTCTGCATGAATATCGGTTGAGTTCACAGATGAAGGATAATAATGTTTCTTCGGAGAACATTCCAAGTTTGTAACTAATTTTGTGTGAAGAAATGGAAGGTCGCTCATATACAATAAAACAGTGTTGTCAATTTGAAATGATCTTTAAACAAAGAAAAATAACTATAGTTAATATTCACTCAATTTTTCTCCAACTTTTACTGGTGTGTTTTCCTAAATTTTCTTCTTCTTCTTTTCTTTTCTATTTCTATCCCCCTCGTCTTTAAACGTTTATTTCAATTTTAAATAGGCCTTGAAGTTGTGGTACTCTCCGAATATCAAATTCTGCATTTACCCAACATGATCACTAGACTTATGTCGAAACTCGCTTTTCTTTTTTTTTTATAGTATAGGCATGTTTTTCACTTTCTTGCATGTGTTTCACTTTCCCGTTACGACATTTAGCGAACAATTCTCCCTCAGACGTGCATCCCATCCAAAACGCTCCCGCGTTCATAAACACTCAATTACACTCTTTCGTTCGCTCATTACTTCAAGCACGTCAACCTTATATTTGCTCCATGTACGGCAAGGTTCATCCACACGATACATTCATGCATTATTCATCGCCGGTGCGTACGACAGTTCCAGAACAAATCATGCCAACTCTCATTAGAGATTCCATGTGTCCTAAATGAAATGTGTCCTGCGTAATCTTCGGGAATAAGTCTTCGCTTATAGATTCCCGAGGCACTCATTAATAATACACGAGAGGTATCCTGAAATCACATTGCAAGACGCTCGATAGACCAGACAGTTTAAAGGGGGACTTCAGTTTTTGGGGAAGTGCAGCGACCCAGCTGGCAGGCCCTACAGGCATTTGCACACGATTTTCGAACGTTTTACGTATGCTAGACAGATCGATAAGAACAACTCGTTAACACGACATTTCTTAAAGTCGTGTTAGGTTCGGTGATAATTATCTCAAACTTAAGTTACATTACAATTCTTGCGGACATGCGACAAGTAATTTAGCTTGACCCCCACCCATATGACCTGTGTTTCACCATCGAGGTGTAATACCGTTCACGAGGACAAGTCCCTTTGAGCTAAAAAGGTAAAGGTGAGTGTTTATCGTCTTGTACCACTGTAGAACAATGCTCACATGCACGACGTCACATTACCCCCTGATCATTGGACCCATGTCAAGCCTGCACATTATTGTGCGCCACCTCCACTCCTTGGGGAGTATTCCTAGCCCAGCTGCTTGTTAGGCGCTCAGGAGCTAATTCATTCACAAATGGCTTTCTCAGTCCTCTCAGGTACCCATTTATACTCCTGGGTGGAGAGAGGTAATGCGGATGAAGTGTCTTACCCAAGGACACAAACGCCGGCCGTGGCAGGTTTCGAACCCGGGTCTCGATGCCGGGAAACCACGGCCTTACCCACTCAGCCACAGCGCCTAGGACACCCATCCCAAGAACAGATCCCTGGAGGACTTACTGTGGAGACGAAAAGTACCGGCACCTTCCGAACGCGTGCAAACGCGATTCCAGAAACGAATTGGTTTCAATAGACGCAAGGTACGCATTTACTACGCTGGTTTTGCGTTTCATCGCATTTGAACATCGTTTCATGAAACGCGTTTGGAATGTGACGATACTTTCGGTCGCCACTGTACCCCTCCCCCGCGCAGACCCCCCCCCCCCCCGCCTTTCCTGAGGAGAGCTCAGATTTTTACAACTGGAAACATTGTTAAATTCCTCCGGGGAGTTGCCCTGTGGATAGTTGTCCTCGGGAGAGTTGTCCTCGGGGGAGTTGTCCTCGGGAGAGTTGTCCTCGGGGAGCTGTCCTCAGGGGAGTTGTCCTACGGAAGAGCTGCCCTTCGGGTGAGTTCTCCTTTGGGGGAGCTGTCTTCCGTTAGAGTTGTCCTCCAGGGGAGTTGTCCTAGACACGTCCAATGAAAAAGTACCCCACAAATATATCCTCATGGCAAGGACACCGGAATAATAACAGCCAGGACATAATATCCTTAGGCCTATACGTAGATTTTCATCTGACAAATTTTAACCAACTCCCCACTTCCAAAGGAGGAGTTATCTTGTGTGCATGTGTGTAATTATCATGGGTGGTATTTTGTCCGGGCGAATTTGCCCGGATGGTAATCGACCTTGTAGTATAATTGCACTTGATAATAATTGTACTAGTGTGCAATGGTCCGAGTGGTAGTTATCAAGGGTTAATTGTCCCGGAGTAGTTATCTGGAAATAATGAGAATTATACGTGTCATTTCGATCGAAGCAAACGTGTAAAAATATGATAGCAAATATTATTGTAATGTTTCGTAATGAGATGCCATCAGGTCGTCCACACGGAAATCACGTCCGATGATCTAAGTGGACAAAAACGATAATAACCAGAAAGCGTCGTATCAAGCTATAAGCCTATAGTGTACATAACCTTATACATAATCATACATTTTCGTTTTTACATGCAAGAGATAGTGCTCCGTTTATTTCAGCGTATACGTATACTTTTTACTCAGGCAAAATACGCTTTCACCATGTGTTTGAGGTAATCCTATTCCAAATAAGAAATGAAAGACGATACCTAAATATGTTGCGGCGTTTGGTTTTCCCGTCCGCTTTCTCCGCCGATCGTACCGTTCAAAATTTGCTGAAACTGATTATGAATACAAAACTCTATGTCAAAACCAATACACGGAAGTCCCCGAGTTTGCAATCACATTTTATTTGTAAAGGACAAACCAAATAATTGCTGCGCTCTAATTTCCTATTGACGGGGATATCGAACAGAAGATCTCTAAATATAGCTCAAGTCTTGCTACTATACACGACGTCGTGTATTTGAAAAACAATCCGCTAATGTTTTGTAGGGATATACTCTACCTGTAAGTTGCTGATGTTTGAATTGTAAGAAATAATGTAGTGTAACGGAGTGAGATACTACTCAAACAAAAATACTGTCTATTCCTTTCAATCTTAGCAAGGCCATCCTTCCACGCGTGTCTGTAAAATACGTATGAATGGTTTTATATGGATTTGCAAGGATAATTGCTGTGGATGTTTTATGTATGCCCTATCGGATGATGCTTGCATTGATGTTTTGAAATGAAAGACATTTTCTGTCTAAAAATTTCCACAAATATCACAATTGAACCATTGCTATCAAAACTGTTTTGGTGTAATGTTGGGATGGATCAAGAAATTGTGCAGACATGTAGGGTACGGTGCTGCCAACCCTGTGTATGGCGCCAATGTCAATGACATTTCTAGATTTGGGGGAGGGGGAAGTGAGTGTAAACGGGATTACACAATACCTGTTCTCCAATTTTTTTACCACATTATTTTTTATTTTTTCTTGTGGGACATTCTCTTCTCTCTCACTTTTTTATGTTTGCTATTGGTCAAGACTGACGGTCTTGGATTATTATGTACTGCCACTATGGCTGTGACAACTTTGGTTAATTTCCAAGGCAATTAAAGATCATTTCCTCCCGCGAACGGCGGGGGGACCCTTGGACTACCCATACCACAAAATACTGCTATGCTACTCCAAAGAGCATGTAGTTAACAGTTCCTGTAACGAAAAAGATATCGAAAGCTGGTATCTCCAAAAACTACAGTCATGGACAAAGGTTTGGAACATCCTTATTTCTTTACATAGCCCTATTTTAAAGTGCAGATTTCTTACGATTAATGAGCAATCACGCATGCAGAATAGATCATTACTAAGTTCAAATGAGCTCTACTCAGGATAAAAAAAATCTGTTCTTGATAAAATTTAAAATAAACATATTCAAAAATTTTGTCCATGACTGTATATTAGATATCTGAGATAAATAAAGAGAAAAAGCAAACAAGCAGCCAGACAAGTCCTACAACTACATGTATATATACCATACTTCTTTGAATAGGCTTATAAGAAGTAAACAGCCATTTCCAAAGCAACCTACAGTCACAGGCATCATTTTTCCATTTGATTTTCGTAATAAATCAGGTAGGGAGGAGTAATTCCATAGCTTTAATGAGTTGTTCGTGTTTCGATTAGGGCACTAAATGAAGTTAATCAGGATCATTTGATCGATGCGGAGGGATGGGTAGTTATGAAAACTGAAGCTAGTAAAATCGAATTTCATCGGTCATTATACCGTAGGATAACTTTGACGACAAACGACAAAGGTAAATCTATAGAATTGATCTGAACTATCAGTTCGACATTGTTTTATACAAAGTGAGGAGAAAACATTCGATATTGTCGACATGCGCATCAGCCTCAGATGAATTAAACGTGTTCGTTCTTTCGAATCTGTCGTTACCGTTAGTGCTTCAGCGATGATAGTGCCTTGGGTTGATGATTTCGTGAAGACGTGGCTTTAACATTAATTTTCCACAATTTGATGTGTCAATGATATTTTGCATTATGTTGGTTACATTGTCCTCCAGTTATCAGGTAATTCTCGTAATTACTGATACGGAAATGAATATAATACTTCTCAGTAAATTCATTTTTCAGAGTACGTAAAAAGACAAATGATCAGACGGACAGACATGCATGCACACAGACATACAGAAACACAAACACGCACACACAAGGAGACAACCTCGTCGAATATTAAATCCTTTCCTTATTCCTCTCATATATTTCGTATTCATTTCAGATCGAGCCCGTTTTCTTAAAAAGTGGTGCAAGTATCCCACAGCAAACACTTTGAATACTTTAATTGCATAAGGTCCTAAATCCACTTAAGTAATTTTGGAGAAAAAATACGTTTCTACTTGCCCGAGTTTGTCACACACAGGTCTACGAAACACAAATGAAGTAAGACGCGATTTTTTCTTACTTTTCTGTGTAACTTTGCGGCAAACTCTATTCTAAAGTAGCATAAGTAGATGGTACATGTATGTGTACTGACGTTGGTTACTCGGGTTTGGTAGAAAATGGATTTATCGTCTTTTGCATCTAAGCTTTCCACATGCATTTACTTCAATGGTGCTGAATGGTCACCAGCTGACAATTAACCTAAGGGCCAACGTACGTGTAGAATCATGTGTGTATGAACCCCCTCCCCCCCCCAAAAAAAAAAATCAAAGTTCACATTTTTGCCAAAGATTTTTATCCGAGGGCCTTTTGACAATGACATAAATCCAAGGGTAATTTAATCACATCTTGCTGTTATTTCATATTGAAAATGTACACAAAGTTATGATCACGACACACTCAGAAACAAATCCTGAATAATACTACTACTACTACTAATAATAATAATAATAATTCATTATTCTGTAGCGCTTTTTAGGACCGTAGGCCCTCCCAAAGCGCTTTACAATGCACAGTGTTTACAATCAATGCTTATCAAATAGGTAAGTTTTAGTGTGTGTTTTTTTTGGAAAATTTCCACATCAGTCAAAGTGCGTAGTGATATTGGGTAAACGTTCCGAGTTTTGGACCACCACAAGCAAATGCCCTTTCCCCATACACTCTTAAAAATCCCGGGTCAGAATGACTCGGAAAAGACCCGGAAAAGGGTCAATTTTAACCAAATTCCGGGTCAAGGTTGACCTAAATATGAGTCAAACTGACTTGGATTTTAGTCAAACTTGACCCGGAAAGTGGTTAGACCTGACCCTTTTTCCGGGTTTGCCCCCAACGGATCTTTTCTTCGAGTCAGACTGACCCGGAATTTTTAAGAGTGTAGGTTTTCGTTGTTCCAGGATTGAGGATGAGAAGGAGAAAACAACCGCGCAAAGCAATTGACTTTCTCTGAGGGTTGTGTTTCAAGAGAAAAAAAAATGTATGGTATGGATTTTCGTATTTTCAATATATGCTACATTGCAGAAAAAACAATAATTGAAATTGTATAAGAATGAATCCGAGTGCTCAAATGATTTTATGATATCACACGAACGGAAATTACCCACGGGCTCCAAACTTCTTGGAGATTATCAAAATTCTGAGAAGTGGAGAAAACACTGGATATTTTGTGATAACAGCCTTAGTACATAATCTCGAGAAAATCGAATCCATTCCGATTGGATTTGAAGATTATGACCGTCAAAATATACTTAAATGGATATGAAAAAAAAAATCAGGTTTGGCTGATCTGAGTGGGAGTGCATTGAGAGAAACAATTAAGGAAGAGCAAGTTTAAGCAAGAGAAGAGCGTGAAACGGTGAAAAGAGAAGAGGAATTAATGCACTTTAAATTGCAATCCGAGCGTGGGAAAAAAAACTGAACCCCTTACATTGCCCACATTTGATGAGAGTAAAGATAGTATGGATACTCATCTAAATATGTCTGAGAGATATTGCACATAATTATAGCAGGTCCGCAACCTGAAACTGAAACTGAGTACAAATAGAATTTTACTTTTCAAAGCACTAAATAATCATTTTAAAGCACAATTTCCGGACTTCGTTTTTAGACCTAATTAAAGACACTGTCTTAGAGCATGGAGGATTATGTAGCTTAAATGCTTTAACTGTGGCCATTTTGAATTGTGTATTTTAGGTATAAGTGAGCGGAAATTACATGCAGGCTTCATACTTCCTGGAGCTTAACAAAATCATAAAAAGTTGGAATACTTTGGATGTTTTGTAATCACTACGTCTTAGTTCTGGATCTGATGAAGGGAGGATTCGATCCAGTCGGATTTGATTTGAATATCATGTTCGTTAAAATATGCTTCTATGGCTACTTAAGAATAAGTTTTGGCTGAAAAAATATACAAAAACCGAAGTAAATATATCTTTAAACACAAGAGCGTAATACAGAACATATTAATATTTATAAATGTATTTGCAAATGAACGTCAATAGAAAAATCAAGCACAACATAAAAAGCTTAAACAGAATTACAGTGCAGAATATGAGTGAGATAATTGTGAATATAACGTTTCCCTTTATTTTAATTTAAATAAGGCACGTGAGCGTGGGGGTATGTTTAATCTCTCTTTATCTTTATCTCATCTATCTATCTATCTATCTATCTATCTATCTATCTATCTATCTATCTATTTATATATCTTTTTATTTATATATTTTTCTACTTTTAGCTAGCTGTTTACATACGTTGTGCCGTAAAAAAAAGAAAGGCAAACAGATGAACACAATTTTGTATCTTAGTAACAAATATGTAAAGCAAGAAAAACCTGGAAAAATCTGGAAAACATATTTTCTCTTCTTTTTTACGTCAATAAATTAATATTAACATATATATATATATATATATATAACGATAGATACTTACACACATACAAATATACATACATAAAAGATAGATAGATAGTTAAATAAATAATATAAGAATGATAGATAGATAGATAGATAGATAGATAGATAGATAGATAGATAGATAGATGGATGGATGAATAGATAGATAGATGATAGATAGATAGATAGATAGATAGATAGATAGATAGATAGATAGATAGGTAG
>JZLH01S0470023.1:111015-146205 GCA_001188425.1 Eucidaris tribuloides | reverse complement strand
TATATTTCAAGATTGGTGTTTTCCAAGGGAGTTTTAACGCTTACAGAAACTAGTGGAAATGTTACTCATCGTAATTGTATGCTTTTAGCCATTGCCCATTTTTCTTGTATTTCTTCCATTGTACAGTTATACCACAAAATACACAACGGCGCGGGCGCGGCGGGGTGCTTACAGATTGAATAAGTAATTATGAGCGCGGCCAGGTTGGCTGGACAATTTTGTTTGGTTCTTGTTTTTCTTCTTTTTCAACGCAAATACAGAAAATACGCATCCATATAATCTACGCAAGATGTAGAATATAATAATGACTAGTATAAACACATTCTTGCTTGTCAAGCTTACATTATGGTGATTACGTTCAAACTCACGCCAAACGAATATTTAAATAACACGTCCAAATACTCTGAGCACTGCTTACAAATATCTTAGATATTGCGATCAATCACGGGACCAACATGACATACATCGCGATCACGAAATTCTGTTATATATAGTTTATTTTCTCCTCTAACTTAAACAACAATTTCTTACTTTTAGATGCATTTTAATCAGCTCAATTCTCATCATCGTCGTCATCGTGTCATCATCGTCTTATTTGATTTTCTTTTGTGATTTATTAATAAGTTGTTTAATATGATGTAAGTTTGTATATTTAAGGCTGATTGGTTTTTTGTTATCACACTATTTATTTGATTGTCTTAAAATATCTCCGTGGCTGTACTTATTTTTTGATTTTTTACAACCTATTTAGATTATTTATTACTCATATTATTTTCTTATTTATCATGTTCTTCTCTTATTCTTATTTTGCTGTTATGTGTCCATTGACGGGGTAGGTGCAATGTATTCAAAAATCAATCGACGAGGGGGGTAGTGAACTAACTGATGAAGTTATTGATGTGCAAAACACGATATCTGTCTCGGTCCTGTAGGCCAATCGAAACAGGTTCAAAACAGCATGACTACACTTGTGAATATTTAACAGTATCTAGATGATAGATAGATAGATAGATAGATAGATAGATAGATAGATAGATAGATAGATGGATGGATGAATAGATAGATAGATGATAGATAGATAGATAGATAGATAGATAGATAGATAGATAGATAGATAGGTAGATAGATATTATTCAAGTGGTTCCAAGTGAGTTTAACGCTTACAGAAACCTAGGGAAATGTACTCATCGTTGCTATGCTCTTATAGCCATGCATTTTTTCAGTATTTCTTCCATTGTACCAGTATACCACAAAATACACAACGGTACAGATTGATAAGTAATTATGAGGGGCAGGTTGGTGGACAATTTTGTTTGGATTCTTGTTTTCTTCTTTTTCACGCAAATACAGAAAATACGATCATATATCTACGCAAGATGTAGATATAGACAGTATAAACACATCTTGCTTGTCAGCTTACATTATGTGATTACGTGCAAACTCACGCAAACGAATATTTAAACACGTCCAAATATCTGAGCACTGTTACAAATATCTAGAATTGCGATCAATACGGCACATGCATACATCGGATCACGAAATCGTAAATACCTCGCAACAACAACAATCACAAGAGCATTATCACCAATGTCGTCATCATCGTCGTCATCGTTGTCATCATCGCTATTGTTTTCTGGAATTAATAATGTAATTATGAGTGGTAAATAAGGCATGGATTCTTGACAACAAGATGTCAAAAACACGTCGTACGATGTTACAACCAGATATTTAACTCAGGGCATTTACCTCGTTCGATTTTTGCAGTGTCCATTGACGGGGGTAGTGCAATGTATTCAAAAATCAATATCGGACGAGGGTAGGGTGAACTACTGATGAAGTTATTGGGATGTGCAAAACACGAATCTGTCTCGGCTGTAGCCAATGAAACAGGTTCAAAACAGCAATGACATACACTTGTGAATATTTAAAGTATCTGCTCAAATGAAACTAAAGCTAGCACTGTCGTTGCAGGGGGTTGACATTATTGGGTAGAAGTAAACACAACAACAAAAAAGTAACTACCCCTTTTTCATACTACCATACTTTTTTAACGAAATAAGTTTTAGCAAAATAATTTGGCAGGAGTATTTCTACACGCATTAACAAACTTATGTAGGAAAATGTGCTTGATCCGTCAAGCCATGCATGAGCGAGTATGCATTAAAGGCAAAAATGTCCTTTTCAAAAGTCCCAAGGGTTATTTTTAGGAATTTGTGATGCAGGATGTTGACAAATTTCGTTTCTGGTGAATGAGTGAGCACTATTTATGTTAATCATCTATCGATTGACCCCCTTACACTTCCCCTGGTGCTTTTCCCATATTTTACGCTTCAATGAGCTCAATATAAAAGTTTCCACATTTCTCAATTTTGAAATTGTAAAATCCATTAAGTTTATTGAAAAAATTAAAGTCTATTATTTTTCAGCAAATCTTTACATGTTGCACGAACGTAAGAGGTTGTAACCATGTCAAGGTTGAATGAGCACACTTTATGAACAAAACAAAAAATGTCATTATTTACCAATACAGTGTGTCCCAGAAAAAAGGAAACCGAGATTGATGAAGATATTTCAATATCTTAAAAACATGTATGAAAAATAAGATGTACATGGTTGAAAAGCATATTTTCTCCTCTTTCATTTGATACCAGTCACATAGATTCCCCTTCACGCATGGCTGAGCAAAGACAATAAGAAGGGACACAGGTATAAAATCATTTGCACGAGCAAATTTGAAATTCAAACTTTCATGCTTGAATGTATTCTGAGTATTTTCGACATTGAAGGGCACCATTGAAAAGCTGATTTTATCTTCTTTCATATCACACCACATTTGTGAAAAAAATTAACGTTGCATCAATGAGAAAAGACAATTTGAAATGATGCTTGCTTTCAGAAATGTTCCAAAATGCATTCATTTACAGTTTTCTGGAATTGGCAGCCAGTAGGCAATAAATTACCCCTGCGTACATGACTCGGAGCCTATTGTTGTGTCCCGAGCAAGATATTATGTGAAGTCAGTCGTGCGTGAACCTTTATAGTCCTGCTCGCCTCTCGTTCTCAAAATTTATTCATTAAAAAAATCACGCTAAAACAGGCATGTTTTAATTTTACTTGTTCTCCGGCATACATAATTCATTTTTTACGCCTGAGGTGTCATATAAAAGAGAAAATTCTGAATTTTTACGTCATGCTTTTATTTTTCAAAAACAATTACATTTTTGCCATGAAAATGGACTCAAAGATGGAATATGCGCGTGCAAATGAAATTTTGGTAGCATCAATATCCATTGTTTTAGTGCAGTTTTGCGTGAACGATTGATAAAAAGTAATGTATCAAATGAAAGAAGAGGAACAGAGCTTTACAATCATACCTAATTTATTGAAGAAACTATCCATTTTGATAGAATATTTTTGCGATGAAATCCGGTTTCCTTTTTTCTGGGACACACTGTATTTTGGCATGAGAGATGACTCCTGTGACTTTTGAAAAGTGACATTTTGCCTTTAATGCATGCTCACTCATGCAAGGCTTGACGGATCATTCACATTTTCACACAGGTGTTAGTCAATAAGTGTAGAAATACTCAAGCCAAATTATTTTGCTGAAATTCATTTCGTTAAAAAGTTACGGTTGTTTGAAAAAGGGGGTAGTTACTTTTTTTGCTGTGTGCATAATGGAGCACTTTGTAATTATGCGTTTTCATGAATTTTAAAATACGTGTATGTAAGTGTTAGGAGACATTAAAGACATCATTTAGCATTGTTGCAGTTCAATTTAAACCCTAAATACATACATACCCTAAATGCATTCAAACATGACATTTTAAATTTCAAATTTGTGCGTGCAAATGATTTCATGACTGTGTCCCTTGTGATTGTCTTAGCTCAGCCACGTGTGAATGAAAAACTCTGCAACATGTAACTGGTATTAAATGAAATGCGAGAAAATATGATTTCAAGTATATATGACCTTTTTTTTACATAATTTGTTACTAAGATATAAAATATCTTCATCAATCTCGGTTTTGTGTTTTCCTGGAACACACTGTAGAATGAGTAAAAACGTTGCTGTTGCTATTACTGTTGCCTTTTCTTGATGGTGGTGATGGTAGAATTTTTGCAGGCGTTCGATATTTGTCAAAATACATCAAAACATTCTTTAAATGTTCCTTTTAGAACCATTATGTTATAATAGCCTCACCACATTTGCAACAATATTTTAGGGTGCATATTGTTAACATTTTGACGTAATCATGATTCGTGATGATACCGATTAGGGCAGTATACTGCTAATGAGAACCCTTTCAACGTGAAAACGTCAACACGTACAAAAACTGGTGCAGCACTGCAGCTATTGTGACGAAATGGGAACATTTTAAGAACCTTTTTTACCCAAGAGGCATAAGAGTAAAAGAGTTCACCCTTAGGGAGGAAATGAAGATCGAATAAATTCCAGTGAATCTCATTTTTTTATTCAGAGGTAACATTGATAACTCCACTAGCCATCGCCATCTCTGAGTTCACTGATAAAGGGAAGGTTATTTATGGATTTATGTGATATGGAGCTCATCAATAATTATGACAAGTATCTATATCAATGAATATCATCTAACCTGGGACGTGAGGGAATGGGTATACGTACAAATTTGTGATCAAGCAATCTCTTCATTGCTTTGTCTTCTTATAAAAGCAATTACATCGGGCTTCATGTAATATTTATGTGTGGTATTTATTATGTATTTATCATGTTTGATTTAACATTACGCTCTTATTGCAATTTAATGTATCACTTACAATTAAACATTAATGAATTATCTTTTTAGATCTCACTAGTTTCACAAGCATTATCGTCTTTGTATGATTTATTTATTAATTTATTAACGGTATACATAGCGCATGCTTGGCAGCCCGGAGGCTGAATTGTGCATGGCACACAATATTGGACCATGTATCCTTCAGCATGTATAACTTACTCCCGAACTTACTTCAGCATGTATAACTTTGTCCATGACTGATTAATTAAATGTCATTAGCATGTTTGTCACCATTTTTATGTGTTCATGTTTGAGCAGATAATTTACCAAGGTCTTGGGTCGTGCAATAATAACAGTAATTGTTGGTTGGGGTGGGGTAGGGGTGTTGGCTCTTGTCCCTTGATGGGAAGAGGATCGTCAATGTTGTTGAAACTCTATGGCATTAATGGCGCCCTTCTCCCCCTCCGGGGGTTGGAGTTGGCACCCTTCTCATTGTCAGCCAGCGATAATGTTGTCAATGTATTTTGTTAGATTTATTATTTGTTATTTTATATGCTTTGTTACTGGTGAGGGCTCACATGTATCCGGGCAATAGTAAAGAATTTTACTTTTGTGGGCCCTGGCCCACTAGTAACATTGCTACTGTTTTTATTGTATCTTTATGTTTTATGTTTATCAATGTCTTACTTTGTAAATTTGTTTGTGTACTGTACATGTTTTTACGATTGGCCGAATAAATAATAATAATAATAATAATAATAATAATAATAATAATAATTATGATAATAATAATAATAATAATAATAATAATAACGATAACAATAATAATAATAATAATAATAATAACAATGATATATCATAATAATAATAATAATAATAAGACTAGGCAGTTCGACTGCGCGCAGTCGATCGGTATCTTGCCTCCGCAGCCTGCACTCCATCAATTGATTACTTTTTAAAAGATTTCAATGTTACCTGTAGCTAAGACATTTGAGATGAATAGCATGAATGATATACATGTTTTGAACCTTTGACAATTTTAAGTAATAAATCTCAATTTTAAGCGCTCTCAAGTTATCGCAAGTTAACGAGCCAAAATCAATATTTCATGCCCTTTGACCTTTACCTCTGACCTTTCATCTCCAAAATTCAAATCAGTAAATTGATGTTTTATATATAATATATTCTTTTCCCAATTTACAGTCAAATCGTGCGAAAAGTCATACTCAATTTTTATCAGCTACAGTTACATATTGAAGCTCAATCAACATATATTGTAAGCCGGTGACTTTGACAATTGAGCTACAAAATCTAATCTAGTTTTTGGTGCCATCATTAATAATCTTCTATTCAAATAAATACATAAAAATTCTGACAGGCATTCTAAGTTATCATTATCTAGCCAATATCTTTAGACATATTTAGGTCCTGCTACCTTTGAAACCTTTGACTTATCAGCCCCAAAATTCTAATCAGTTTTTTGGCTGACTTTATATACATACTTTACCCAATGTTTCTCACAATCGTAACAGTCCGCTCTTCATATTATCGCCGTTAACGACCAATCAACATATTAAGGTCGGTGACCTCGACTATTTAGAACGTCTGCAACTCCAAAATCTAATCAGTTCAATTGTGCCCATAATTACATATTACCACTTTACATGACAAATTCAACTGCGTTCCCATTAGTTATCCTGGTAAGGAGCCAAATCAGACTTATTTAATGGCTGTATTCTTACTTTGACTTTCAGCCTCCGAAAATCTCGATCAGTTATCTTTAGTGATGCATTCTAAATACATACTATCACCAAGTTTTAATCACATGCGACCAGTACGCCACAATGTTATCCTGTTAACAGCAAATAGTCATATCTTAAAGCTGGTGACTTTCACTTTGCTTATCAGCCCAGAAATTCTACACTCAGTTCATTTTGGTAGTATATATATACTTTCACCCAGTTACATGGTACAATCCGACAACCCTCTCAAGTTATACGGTACGAGCCCAAATTCAGCAACATATTTAGGCATTGACTTTAGACCTTTTGTACTTTCAGCTCCAATCTAAATCAGATTAATGGGCTCCATATTACATACTTTGGTCTATTATATCTAAAATTTGATCAGGGTTTCGTAAAGTTTATCCCGTAACGAGCCAAATAAGTTTATATTAAGTGCCCTCCTCTTTCGTGAATTTACCTTTGACTTCTCTACTTCCAAATTTTATCGTTTATTGTGCCTCATATACATTCTTCACCCAGTTACATCACATCCGATCCATCATTCTACAATGTATCGCTGTAGGAGCCTTTAAATCAAATAATTTAGGAGCCCGGTGACCTTGACCTTACCTTTATGCTCCAAAATATAATTCAGTTCTATGTTGGTCTATCAGTTACATACTTGTCCTAGTTACTCAAATCTCGTTGGGGTTCTCAATTTATTGACTTAATCGACCACCAATTCAATTATTTATTTAAAGCGCCGTGACCTTTTACCTTTACTTTTACAGTCCCAATCTAATCAGTTCATGTGCCTCATTAATAATTATTAACCAAATTGCATGACATCGACCTACGTCATACAAGTTATCCACGGTAACGAGCCCAAATCTAATATTTTAAGGCCGGTGTCCTTTTACCTTCGACCCTTTCACTCCAAATCTAATAAGTTCATTGGTGGTCATAGTACATACTTGTTCCTATCTCATAAAATCCGATTCGGGGTGTTTTCAATATATCGCGTAACAGATCTGTAACGCGACGACGGACAACCGAAAACATGATGCTCCGGCAACTTCGTCGGAGCCATAATATAATATAATAATAAATGAATGAATGAATGAAATGAATGAATGAATGAACGAATGAAATGAATGAATGAATGAAATGAATGAATGAATGAATGAATGAATGAATGAATGAATGAAATGAATGAATGAATGTATGTATGTATGTATGTATGTATGTATGAATGAATGAACGAATGAATAGAATGAATGAATGAATGAATGAATGAATGAATGAATGAATGAATGAATGAGTGAGTGAATAAATGAATGAATAAGTGAGTGAGTGAATGAATGAATGAATGAATGAATGAATGAATGAATGAGTGAGTGAATAAATGAATGAATAAGTGAGTGAGTGAATGAATGAATGAATGAATGAATGAATTGTATGAAATGAATGAATGGATGAATGAATGAATGAATGAATGAATGAATGAATGAGTGCATGAATGAATGAATTGTATCAAATGAATGAATGAATGAATGAATGAGAGAATGAATGAATCAATCAATCAAATGAATGGATGAATGAATGAATGCATGCATGCATGCATTTATTAATTAATTAATTAAGTAATGAATGAATGGAATGAATGAATGAACAAAGGCATGAATGAATGATTGAATAGATGAATGAATGAATGAATGAATGAATGAGTGCATGAATGAATGAATTGTATCAAATGAATGAATGAATAAATGAGAGAATGAATGAATCAATCAATCGAATGAATGAATGAATGAATGAATGAATGGGATAAATGAATGAATGAATGCATTTATTAATTAATTAATTAAGTAATGAATGAATGGAATGAATGAATGAACAAATGAATGAATGAATGAATGAATGAATGAATGAATGAATGAATGAATGAATGAGTAGAAAAAGAATACGTGAACCCTCTTAGTCCCACGTGTTCAATTTCGTGTTGTTTCTGGTATGGGCCTGTCGTTGCTCAGGACTAAGAATCTAAATCCATACAGGTTGGACTCGATGGTTAAAGACACAGGTAAACAATGACCACAGTTTGAAAAATGCTGGCTACATTATCCTCCATGCTCTAAGTGTCTTCGATAAAGTTTAAAAATCAAGCCCTGACCAGTCATTCAGTTCTTTGAAAAGGTGAGAATCTAAAAGTACTCGGGTTGACCGGATTCACCTATCCCATTTCCTTCCATAGAATACTGTGTGCAGGTCTAGGCATTTGTATCCTCCACCGCAAAGGCAATTGTTCATTCGTGCGTATCTTGCCATTGGCAGCATAACGTTCCAAACTTTGGAAGTCTAGGATGTTTATTTGTCCATTTAAACACTACCACGTAGCTGAGACATCAAAGTTTGACATCTTGCTTTTAAATTGAAGTTCCGCAATGTTAGCTTGTGTCTTTAACACAAAGCGGCCTGTTTCAAATAAAAAAAGACACATGGAATACATGAAAGGTGTGATTCCTCACAGTATGTTATCAGGCCATCCACGTACTTCAAGCCGCGTGACCTCCGGATTTCGACCACGTGAGAGCGATTGAAATTGGTTTTTGTTAAGAGTGCCGCCGTCTACATCCGACAGCGCACAGAACGATCTTGTAAACGTTGCCCCCCCCCCCCCCCGTGATCAGTCGTGCACACGACTTGCATCACTTTTCGGAGGAAAAAAATCGAACGATTTGAATTAAAGTAAACAGTAGTATTAAAAAAAGATGTTGTGAACTTTGCTAGCTTTTGCCCAAATTTCAGAGTTGAAGGGGTATGATGATTATGAATTATGAAATTTGTTAAAACTTTTAAGGTTAAGTTTGTTCGAAATTTCGAAAAATTCGAGAAAGATGATAGAAGAGAAATTTATCAAAAAGATACACTTTTTCCATTTTATTGTAAATATTGATTTCTTTTAAGGTCTTCACTGATTTTTTTTTTCTCTCAAACTTATACCTTAATTTAAGTTATCCAAGTTTTGGGGGAAGTGGTGGTGGTGGGGGTGGGCACGGCTATAGTCCATAACACCGCAAACACAAGTCATCTTGAAGTGAATATAAGAAGGGCTTGCGAACCATATGCGAAGACTGGCAACGGATGTTGACCAGTTGAAGCATGTTCAAAACTTGCCAAGCGAAGGTGATCAACCCGCAGGTAACAGTAGATACATGGAAGCGGAAAATCTCGTACGGTCGTGGCAGTTGCTCAAGTATACATGTATTTTCAGGGCCACCTAGAATTTATGCGGGCGACGAAATCATAGGGAAATCTCAAGGACAGTTCAAGGACAACTACACGACAACTACCCCATGGACAAATATTCACTAGGACAATTACCCCCTGGGACAACTACCCCACCCCCACCCCCAAACGCTATTTTTTTTCCCGACGAACTTTTTTCTAACAGTGCATGCGTACTTACATTATGGCATTATACAACGTCAAGCACTATCACGTGCCACATAGAGTACGTAAGACGGAAAGTTTCCCATTGCAGTCATCTAATCTCAGCCAGCTCGATCGTTAGAGGGCTTCACTGCAAGATAATAAGCACGACAATGTCCCTCACAAGCTTGTGATCATGATTTGAAAAAGGGACAAATCACAGGACTTTAAAATCGTTTACGTCTGGTCGCAGACTCCACACCCCTTCCCCTCCATACCCCCCCCCCGTTTTCATGACATTAATGTTAACAATTTACCAAAAGTGCTATAATTGCATCATGTATAAAGACCGCATCTTCCAAATTTCTCTCAGGAACCTTTTAAAGGGATGCGTCGCTCGTAATCCATGTACGTTAGATACAATTCTCTTGCCCCTATTGCAAGGCCGTGCGTAACACTGAACTCTATACTACGTAGTCTAGAGTTCTGTGATGCGTAACAACAATCATGGAGCTGCGAACAGAATTGCCGTTGAGGGTAGGGCCGTTGTCAGTTGGGCTCAGATCGCCTTTCTTCGGGTGAATGCGTGCTGCGTAGGGAATTGCACACAATTCGTGCCCGCTCGTTTTCCGAAAGTATACGGGCATTCCCGAATATTACCCGAGCCGGGTAACCTTCAAAACATCACGATATGCGACTTTTCGGTCCCTTTAGATATTCTATTATTAACGGCTTGCAACGACCGTATGGTGTTTTAATTCTGCAGGTAATAAACTCATAGTAACAGCAAGAATCTCACGATGTCTGTAGAATCAAAACAGAACGAGACATAAACAACACAAGAAACCTCTTCGAATGGCCCCCTATGTTTATAATCAGTGGCAATGTGACTAATAGCTTGTCTCACTTAAATCTGAACTGCCTCTTGTAACGCCGTTAAGGTAACGAAATCTATATCACGGGGTAACGAAATTTTGTGAAATGCACAAGTATACACAGCTATGCATCAATACATACCAATATGGTGCTCACTTTTCTCTGATGTCGTCCACCATATTACACCCCCTACCCCCCCCCCATTCTTCAACCTACGTCATCGTCTTGACCGCTTCAAGGCCAAGCACACTTTTAGAAGCACCTTTCACTTGACCGCTGGAGTCGAAAAAATCAATGCGGACAGTGCAGTGATAGTAAACTGATGCGCGACGCAGCGAATTTATCGCTTGATTAATCGAGGTACGTCCGCTGTATTTTCCAACCCTTTAAATAATGGCGGATGTTGGGTAGAAACACATGTTCCATTGTTTTTGCTATACTATTTAGATGTCCTAAAAGTGGCTACTATGTTATATGCTGTCGATCTGTTAGAGTAGTACTCATTTGTACTCAACTGTACTTTTGGAATACATCAGTTATCACTGGATCAGTTAAATAAATTCACCCACGCACAAACCCTAAAATGCCTTTATTCCGGTGTATTCTGCTAAACTAGCTTCAATCGAAGTCATTATAATTGTAAACATTCCACTTCCTGCCCGGTGCCCTAGAAATTATCGATTTTTAATATCCTTTGCTGGGGCGATAACATTTTCCCTTTTTTTTCCAAGAATGAAATCATGGAAAGCAAGAATCAACAATTCCACCCCGATTCTCAGTTGACTTGATTTACCCGCGGTCATTGAGCTTTGGTACAAACTATACAGTTCAAATTGTTATACATGGTGAACGCTTCGTAATGAAATAAAGCTACTTCTTCTAACGTGCCTTAATTGTTTAGCATGTGAAAGGATGTGACGAGCTGTGAACATTAATGTTCACTACCAGGAACTTTATTGTATTTTGATAACTCTAGGTCTGCCATAAATGAAACCCACAAGTCAATAACATTTATTCCAAATTTTCAAGTAGCGGCGAACAATTTCAGTCACAAAAAGATCATCATAGCAATAGATCAATACATGACATTATGCTCCGGTGACAATTGATCAAATATCAAACGAGAATGTTAGACCACAATAGTGAATGCGTGAATGTAAGAATTATTCAAGAAGTACAAAAAAAAACACCCACTTTTTTAGAATTACGTGAGAATAAGAGCTGGCAAAAGACTACGCTCGATGAACTGCAGAACACACCGGTTTTTAAATGAACAAATTTCCTGATGGATAATAAAATGTAATCTGAATCTAAATCTAAATCTGAATATCGGGCTAATTTCCACTCTGTTTGGAGGGACTGCAGGGCAAATTTTGCATTCCGCACTGTAAAAAAAAAATAAATGAGGTGTTAATTTCATCACAAATTGATGGCAATATAAAACAGATAGAGTGTTTAATCTCAACTCTCCAGATGTTATTAAAACACCAAACAAATTACTCCAAACATCAATGGAGTCAACTTTATAACACCAATAAGAGTGTTGGAAATTACACTTTTATGGTATCTCATAGGGTTACAATGAATGGTTGTTAAATTAATAGTTGAAATAAGACTGACAGTCATTCTATAAAACAAAACCAAAAATTCCCAACAAACACTCAAAATGTCGTTATAAATGCACTTGAGAAAGTGCATAATAGCATCAAGGTACTTTTTACTCTTTCATTCACCCCATTTGGAAGCTTGTAGATATTTATATTGTACAGGACTATTCACAAAGTGAGTTGTAGGAAAATCTGTTGGAAAAATACACCAAGAATGCCAAACAGCAAAATCAGGGCGGGCAAAGGGTTGAATTAAGATATATCGTCTTCTCTATTTTGAGTGATAGATGCAACAGTGTGTCGGTTGTCCGACAGAAGGGCCCTAGCATAAATATTATGTTCCCGGCAGAAGGGCCTTAACACTAAATTGTCTTCTAACTTGAAGAGCATGGGCTCTTTTCCCATGAAATCAAAGTAGTGTGACATTTCTAGATTCTTCTCTCAGTCTGTTAAGTGCAAGTATCAAATAAGGCAATATTTCTCAAATTAGAGAAAAATTGCTGTTAAGGCCCTTCTGCCGGGAACATATGTTAGGGCCCTTCTGCCGGACAACTGTCTGTACACGTCATCTCCCACAAGGTCAAGGTCGATATCGACATCACCTCTGAGGCGTCACTGTAAGCGATGCATGGATTTATCGACACCCAGCGTCTTTTGCCCGCTAGCAAGGACAGGTGAACTTTTCTGATTTTTGCTCTTGGCTTAGACTTATCGTTCTACAAAATTTCAGAAAGGGATTTTACGAGTTGCCTTGCAGATGGGGAAATGAGGCAGAAATATTCAAAGGGATCGTTTAAAAGTGTTTCCGTCTAAAAAAAAAATCGAGCGATATAATCCTTCATGCGGTCAGTGTCTTTCATAAGTACTTTGAAAAGGTTAAGTCATAAAAATTGTAGTGTTAAATGATTATTTAGTGCTTTCAAAACTGAAAGTGTGTGAGTGACTGAATTTACCACATCCGTTTTCCCAATAGACTGTTGTTTTTTCTATAAAAAGTCGACCGGATATGATATTTATACATACATATTTTACTATTGACAAAAAAGGACTTTCAAGTTTATTTGGGTTGGTGAAGCCACTGCTCACCAACATTTATCTATTCCAAGATTAAGTCATAGACGTCAGGTCGCAGCTGCTTGTGTCCTTTACAAAATGCATACCAGCGACCAAAAGACTTAAATGATTTTTTTTTTCGTCCCTGAAAAGGAGGCTTGAGACCAGGGAAAGTACTTTCTCCCGATCACGCTGTCTCAATGCCTGCTGCAAAAACTTATTAGACTGATAGAAGCTTCATCCACGCAGCTTCTAAGGTCTGAAACAGTCTCCCAGGCAACGTTGTTGGAACAAATTCTCGTATGGGGCTCATGTTTTTTTAAGAGCTATGTACACAGGTTTCTTTTTGAATATGAAAATTCATAACTCGAGCGACTTATTTCCCCATTGATAGTCATATAAACACAACAACAATAGTAACTACCCCCTTTTTCAAAATACCATAACTTTTTAAAGAACCCGGTTTGAGCAAAATAATTTGACAGGAGTGTTTTTGCACTCATTGACTAACTTCTGTGGGAAAATGTGATTGATCCGTCAATGCATGCATGAGTGAGCACATTATTAAAGACAAAAAGTAACTTTTCAAAAGACACAGGGGTCATTTTGGGGGATTTGTGATTCGGGATTTTGACAAATTCTGTTTCTGGTGAATGATTTAGCGCTATTTATGTCATTCATCTATTGTTTGACCCCCTTACACCTCTTTTGACACTTTTCGCATTTTTGCGCTTCAGTGAGCTCAATTGAAAAATTGCCATCCTTCCTCAATTTTGAAGCTGTAAAATCCATTAAGTTTATTGAAAAAATTGAAATCCTTTATTTTCAGCAAAATGTATCTTAGCCTGTTGTATTAACATAAGGGGTTGTAGCCATGTCATGGTTGAGTGAGCACACTCTTGAAATGAAGGAAAAAATACCATTGTTTACCTTTATTTTGGCATAATAGGTGACTTTTGAAAAGTGGCCTTTTTGTCTTTAATGCATGCTCACTCATGCGTGGCTTGACGGATCAACCACATTTTCACACAGAGGTTAGTCAATGAGTGTAGAAATACTCCTGCAAAATCATTTTGCTCAAAATTATTTAGTTAAAAAGTTATGGTAGTTTGAAGAAGGGGGTAGTTACTTTTTTGTTGTGTGTAGTTTCGTTGAGTTGCTATGAACCGTTTGATATGCCTTCTAGATCATTGGTGTTTTGGTTGGCCGTTTATATTGGCCGTATCTTATATTTAAAAAAAGGTTTCCAAAGATTTTTGTTGAGATGTTTGCTTGTCCAACCATGCACTATACCATGCAGCTCAGACATAAATGTTTGATTTCTTTTATGATTTCATACTTTATATCATTTTCTTTAGATTTCTTTCTGTTTACTTGTAATTTGTACATGTAGCTCGGGTATTAAACTGTGACTCTTCAATTGAACCTTCACAATGTGAAACAATATTCTACGTGTGCGCAGGTTAATATTGCTACTTTCTGTGTGACAACGTTTCTTGTTAATCCTTTGACTTTTGATTTTTGAATCGTATCATCCGTAGTACGAGTTAGTGTACTTCACGTCTGAAATCATAATATTCGACGGTACATGTATGTCTTGAGTATGCTGTTAGGATTGCGTCTTCTCCTATAGTTATACAGGGTAGCCCAGAAAAAAATGCTACACATGCGATCGTTAATTTCTTAAAAATCATCCACAAAAATGTCATTAGTAATTATTTCATGAGTTAGAACTTTTTTTCCAACAAAATGATACCACGATCATTGATTTTGATTGAGGTGTTTGGATATTAGGGCTATTTTTCTGAGCAATGTAATTTCCTAAATGTGCTATTTTTCAACTCTGGCGATCATCAAAACACCGAAATATTTTCGCAGTACGGCGTGCCATAGAATAAGTTCCGTCGAGACAAAGCGCAGGAATGTCCTCGCTTTGATAAGAACGACGATGTGAGCTTACATCTCCCATTGTCATTGCAGTTTGTCTGCACGCTGAGACGCGAGAATATCTCGGTGTTTCGATGACCACCGCTGTTGAAAAATGGGCAAATTTGGGAAACATTGCCCCGGGAAAATGGCCGCAGGATCCAAACTAATACCTCAAAATCAATGATCACGCTATAATATTTTTGGAAAAGGAATGTTGCAACCACTGAAACAAAAACCAATGACATATTGCAGATAATGTTGAAGAAATTATGGATCGCATGTGTAGCATTCTTTCTGGGCCACCCTGTATAGATGAAGTTTTACAAAGCCTACGATTTAACTGCCATAGTCTTTAAGCTAAGTTAAAATCTTGAATTTCAACTTCATTCATGTTAATACAGGTCTTAATATTCATGCTCACATATGTTTCGGTTCAATTTTCCTTCGGCGATTGAGATCATAAACTCATCACGTGTATTTACTAAACCACCAACACATCACACTAAGAATAATCGTCTTCTCTGAAAAAGAAAACTTCTCAATAAACCTCACATCTAACAAAGTCATTTGATCACACATTCCTTGCAAACGACAGGATTTACTTGAAGAGAGTAAAACAAATTGCAATTTTAACTTCACATTATTGCAGCATATCCATGCTCATGACTAAAGCCATTAAGTGACCTAGCTGATTGAAACAGGAATTTAGGGCTTATTTGAGATAAAGAATATATCCACATACATCCGTTGCATATTCATCTGTGAATGATTTTTTTTTTTACCTCAATCGCTGATTACATAAAGAAAGTTTTGAGGAAACTATGTCTATTCTAAAGTACGGCAATTATGCAAGTGTGGTTATGGAAGCAAATTCAATTATGAATAACACCACCAAACTGAGACTACTTTTAATCTTTAACATATTCATGATCATCGGACAAGACATAAAACACTAAAATCTGGGACAGAAAATAAATCTCTACCCTCAGGCTAAGGATATCGATGTAGAACATCCAGGGAACGGATTACTTTAACAAATTTTCGATAAAAAAAACCTTCAGCTTGGTTTTGTTCTAAAAATAAATGCTTGTGTAAAAGGGTAAAGAGCATGGCTATCTAGAAAGCGTAATGATTACTACACAATGAGGAGCTTTTATCTCTTCTCGTTTGCTTGATAGGTAATATGGCAAATTGTCTGTGTGTCTCTCTCTCTTTCGTTTTTAAATCAAATTGGGATTTTCTTTTTCTTTTTTCAATTCAGTTGGATGATGGTTTGTGTGTATCCCCTAGGAAACATGGACCCCCCCCCCCAAAGGTTCACATCTGGACTCGCCACTGTAACCAAATAGTCCATCGTCCCCGCACACATCATGTTTGTAAATAATATATCTTTCCTGCCTGGAGCTAAAGCTATCGCGTTAGCTCCTCAGAGAATGGGGATAATGTTCTCCTATGTGTACTTTGTTTTCTAAATGTCTTCTGGTATCAACTTTAAGGTATTTCAAAGATATTTACCAGAAGACACTTTAAAAAAAAAAGACGAAATAATATGAATGATGAAAGTGAAAATTTGACTTTTTGAATTTAACTTGAGTTAGCACAATGTCTGTGTGAATAGCGGTTTGATGGCAGCTTTAGGTCATTTCGAAGAAAAGATTTACCTAGAGACACTTTGTAAAAAAAAAAAAATAAACGACAAAATGTGTGAACAATGGAGATGCAGAATTAACTTTTTGAATCAAAATTGAGTTACAAAACATATTTCTGTGAATAATGGTTCATTTATTTAGTGTAAGTTTAATGACATCTGACATTTGACTTTACTGACTTTTTATTGTATAGTGCTAAGTGCAGGTTTGACTCTTTTGTACATTTACACATTACATCTCCAATCAGTCAATATGAGCAAATACGCATTATAAGGGACGTTCATTTGGCCCTTGTTTTTTGCACACTCTTTACAATACCGTGGTTTCGTAATAATGTATTTGTTCCAAGCTTATTAAGATTGCTGGGGTGTTTCATCAAGCTGTTCGTAAGTTACGCATGACTTTACGAACGACTGGTGATCAGTTCTTGTGCTAAATGATTAAGAATATAGCACCCAAGAACATGTTCCAGTCGTTCGTAAAGTCATGCATAATTGTACGAACAGCTTCATGAAACAGGCCCCTAGTTGAATAAAATCAAGAGATTTTATTCAATCATTCTATTTGATAGCCAGATAGATATATCAGTATTTAGGTACGTGTACGTAGCTAGATAGCTATTTAGATAGATCGATATATGGAGGGAGAGATAGATAAATAGATAGAAAAATAGATGCATGCATACATACACATATATACATACATACATACGTACATACACACATACATAGCAAGATAAACAGACAGATAAATGAAGACGTATTATAAAGACTTCATTTGTATAGCGTGTTAAATGATGTGGACGGGTAATGTTCAACGGTAAATTATTCTTTTGTTGCAAGGTAATACCGAATAAGATACATAATTCATTCTCGGCACAGAAACCCTTACAGCATGCATGACAATTGAGATGTCTAATTGAACAGATGGTATTGATCATGTTGATAGAACTGATCGTATGGTCAACTTGTGTAACACCTATTCTTGTACGTGTTCCGATTTCCACACGTGCATCGAAATCTTTGTGCATTTACTCACTCGGTATGTATCTGTGTGTTTCTATTTGCATTTCATTATGTTTTATTTATGTTGTTTTCACTTGCTATTCACTAATAGGGCCAACTCTACCCTATATCCCAAATAATTCACTCATTCATTCATTCTTTTCTTTTTTTTCAACTTTGACAAAAATCAATTCATTTTTTCCTTGTTTTACCTTTGAAATGACTGTTTAGTTTGATTGCTGTTCAAGTGTTGCGAGACGAAAATTCACGTTCATATTTATTTAAATCTCTGGTCACTAATCTGTTACATCGATGAATATATGAATTTATTATACAAAACTTATTTTTTAAGTTGTTGAAAATGCAACAAATTTTCATAAAATATATTCTACAAAGTTTTAGCCCAAAATGTCCCCAAAAAGTAGTAGTCTTCGGACCTCTGCACTCGGCATGTAGAACTAAAAATTAAAATCGCATGTTGACAGATACAGAATTCATTCTCGGCACAGAAACCCCTATAGTATGCATGACAATCAAGATGTCTTGCTAAACATATGGTTTATTAATAGAAATGATCATATGGTCAACTTGTGCAACACTTATTCTTGTACGTGTTCCGATTTTTACATGTGCGTTGAAATCTTTGTGCATTTGCGCACTCGACATGTATCTGTGTATTTCATTACATGTATGTTTTATGTGTGCTGTTTTGACTTGCTATTCACTAATAGGGCCAACTCTACCCTATATCCCAAGTAATATTTTTTCCTTGTTTTTCCATTGAAATGACTGATTAGTTGGATTGCTTAAGTGTTGCAACTTGCAAGAGGAAAATTCACGTTTCATATTCATTTAAATTTTATAAACTCTCTGGTCACTGATCTCATACATCGATAAATATATGAAGACTGTAGAATAAGAAGAACTTAAGTCACATTTTGACGAAATTGAGTTAGTGATTGTTTTGAAGTCGTTACATGCCTGGCATTTTTTGGACAAAATTGTGGTCAATGTGACCTTTCCCTAGTAGGGGTCAGGGGAGGGGTCGACAGGGGTCAAATTTTTAACTTGGTCTATAATTCTTCAAAATGTATGTCAAATTACTAGATTAGTTACAAGGATTAAGAAACTTTTATCATGTAGTTTGTGTTTTGTTGATGAGATATGGGGTCACTTCCTGTCAAAGGTCAAATGAGGTCAAATTTCAAACAACGTCCAAATTCGACAAATTATATATCAAATTGTTTGTCTTTCTGAGGACATATACAAAAATATATAAAATTAAGGCTTTTTGACATTCATTTATTAGCGAAATGCATTTGTTTTCCTCACACACTTGTTTGTATAGGAAGAAGTACTCCACAATATTGATTATTGATTATTGGAAATCGACTATTGTTACAATGTTTGTTTTTGTCCTATATTTATCTTTTATTGTGTTAATTAACTTCACCGAATTTGGATGTACAACTCAAACAAATTTTAAAACTTTGAGCCTTTGTTTCTCAAAAGTAATATTATGTGACTTCAGTACTTCTTATTCTACAGTCTTCATATGAATTTACCAGAAGCAACTTATTTTTTTAAAGTTGATGAATATGCAACAAATAATTTTTCTTAACATATATTTTACAAACTTTTAGCCCAAAGTGTTAAAAAAAAAGTAGTAGTCTTCGGACCTCTGCACTCGGAATGTAAGACTAGAAATCAATTGTTATGAATAGCGACCCTCTTTTTGTATTATGAATAGGGACCCTTGTGATTAACGACCGTGATTTGGTATTATGAATGGCGACCCTTTTCCGTATTATGAATAACGACCCTTATGTCTTATTATGAATGGTGGTCCTTATGAATAACGACCTTTAAAAAAATCTGAAGTTGAGAGACACAACGTATACATCTCTAATTCTAATTCACTAATGGTGACAATGGTTCACAAGAACACGCTGTTTCGTCTCTTACAAAAAAAAATATAAAATTCAACATCTTTTCTCTGTTTTTCAGACAGTCCGTATAGAATTCACACCGTCTCGATTACGCTTACATCACACGAAAAATGTTCAGAAAAAATACAGCGGGCTGAAAATAAGGCATTTATATGCTATACGTACGCGTGGCACCTGCATTTTAATGCCTCATTAGTTGGCCTTGAGTATACAAAGTAAAGCTCTAAGTGAGCTTCAAAACACGCCTTGCCGTCGCCTATATCATGAATGTAAATGTCCGCGTAATGCCGGCCGCCATTGCGAAGTCTGCGCTATGAAATAATTGAATAACAACCAGATATTATGACAAACTATACGAGGGACCCACACACACCACTTCAGACGGAGATTTATCATAGATAATAGCGATTCGTCACTGTATGGTATTTTTGCATTCCAAGGTTGTTGGACTCTAGCGAGAGGTATTCCATCTATCCGTGTTAATGCTTCCAATAGATAATGGTATACCTCCAAAGAATTAAAGACGCAGAAAGAACTATTCAAACTGTAGGACCACTATACAACGCGCTTTGGAGTGAGAATATCTGATACATTAAAGACATAATTTAAAGGAAGATGTAACCGGCAACAAACTGGAATAAGTTAAGAAAAAAATTGACATTATGAGAATTGAGAATTATAGTACATGGTAATAAAGAAACCCTAAATAAGAGACAATGTGTGACACATACCCTAAGCAAGACCCTATCAATAAATAAATTTCTTTTAGTTTTACGTCTTTGCTGAAATCTTCCATAGAAGATGATCGCCAAAACAGCTATAGGGGAGGAGCTTATTGATTCAAAAAGGGCATAAATTAATACGGCGCGGTTAACACGCGTCGGGTGGCATGGATCGGTCACGGCAGGTCAGCTCAAGGCCAGCGCACGTGCGATCTGATTGATTGGGAAGAACTGATAGTTATCCCAAAATCTTTCTTAACTTATTCCTGTTAGTTGCCGGCTACATCTTCCTTTAACAATGACCACATTTTTACAAATCTAAACTTCATAATCCTCCATGTTGTAAGAGTCTTTGATAAAGTTTAAAGATAGACCCCAAGTCAATTTCCCCCCATAGACCGATGTGTTATGCTTTATAGTACACCGCATGCATAAGTCAAGCATGATATTTAACCACACGTACCTTGCCAGCGGAAGCGTAACTTGCCGAAGTTTTGCATGCTAGGATGTGTATGTGTCCATTCAAACACTATATTAAGTATAGCTCAGATATCACAGTTTGACCTTTTTATGTTAACCGTTAAATATTGTCTTTAACGCGAGAATGGATTCGATATGACGCTTTAAGATGCATGTATCATTCACATTCATATCATAATACCTGTTATGTTCAAATCGTTTTCCATTTTGTATTTCATTATCTATAGGAAAAGTTCACCCTGACGTCAAGTTGGTTTTCATAAAAGCAGAAAAAATGAGAGAAACATATCAATTAAAGTTTGGCGAAAATCCATGCCGAATTATAACCGAGTTATGAAGTTTCAAAGTTATAAATTAATGTCACATGCGAGTAGCTCCTATGTCATGCGATATAAATTCCACAAAAGTGTCGTTTTCTCAGAAATTTGAAAAAGATTTTGCCTGTGCATTCAATATATTATGAGAAACATTATTTCATACAGGCTTCTATGAAAACAAAAACCATTCAATTATCATGACCCATTAAAAAATGGCAATTTATGGAATTCATATTACATGACATATGGGGAGCTGCTCACATATGACGTCACAAAATTAAAACTTTAAAACTTCATAACTCTGTTCTTCTTTGGTGAATTTTCGCCAAACTTACTATTTTTTCTGCTTTTATTAAAACCAACTTGACGTCAGGGTGAACTTTGCCTTTAATACCATATTAATTATTAACTGGTTTTTACTTCATGCATTATTTAATTGACAACCTTTGGTGTGCACGCTTATAAATTTCCTCCTATGCCTTCATACTCTCCATTCTGAGATGAGAATAACTTACATGTTCTCACTCGTCATTGACTTGTTTGTTTGAAGTAAAATGGAAACTATGCCTATCTAACTTTATTATCAAGAAATTATATAGGGACTATCATTATTATTTATATTTTTTCAATTGTTACAATTATTCTTGAGCAAGGCCATTATTATGTGTAGTGTGTTCACATAGATGCTGTGTAAAGTGTGATTTTACTAACCTGGAAGAGGCTTCACAAAGTGTGTCAGAAAGCATTAAGGTCAATTTACTCTTCGCGCGTTTTCTGCAAACATCATGCTGTGCTATAATTTTAACCGCGTAAATTGAGAACGTCCAACTATCCACCCACTACATATTTTCTTATTATTTCACGCAGTGAATAAGGACAAACAACAACATATTTAATATACTTAACGGATGATCTGGTATTTTTCTATTTGTAGTGAAACCGGCAGGATGTCATAACCACGCGCAATATTATCTCACGACAGCTGCAGCTCTCTGGTCCCGGTAACTAACCCGAGAAGATTTGCGAGCCGAGACCTACATACCACGTCATTACGCCCATTCCACGTGAGCAGGTGAGAGTCGTTCACTGCTAACAGTCCGGTGTTAGATTTAGCACCCAGGGTGTAGCCAAATATACATACCAAATGGTTCTGCTGAAAAGGTTCTGCTATTGTGAGGTAAATGTTTCTGAAATGAACCTTTTTTTCTCAGGATGTACCTTCAAATCTTGATTAAGGACACAATATAATATTGTGGAAGACTCATTTCAAAACAAATGTCAAACTTTGCTATCTGACATATCTGACAGTATTTGGATGGACAAATAAACACCCTAGAACACAAAACTTTAAACAGTTATGCTGGCACTCGTTAAATATGTACAGATAAAAATCGGCACATGAATTATTCTCAGCTGATAACAATTCTGCTTCACAGTAGTACATGGTGGAAAACGGGAATGGTGTCTCAATGATTTTCACTTTTTAAAAGAACTTAAAGGCAGGGCATCTCTTCTGCATGCCTAAAAATTAACATTGTGTAAATGTGTATACATGGCCATTTTTGAAGAAATGCCATCTGGGACTTAGCAAACAATACAGGTCAGCTATAAACTCAGTTTTACTGGAATTACATGCATAGTGACCGTTAGACTCTGATTTTATTTTTTTTCGCGAGAGAAAAATCCTACCATAGAACGTAAACTAAACGGCTATTGTTTTCTCGCATTTTTCAAATTTTAGGTAATTACTGACCCCCAGATTTCACAGACGTGCCCTTCATCAATAGTCTAAGGGCATGGTTTATCTTTTCCTGGTCTGCAAATGAGATCCACTGCCTTTAATTTTCGTTTTGAACTGCAATTTTTTCAGGACTTCAGTTTTAGACCTTATCAAACTCACTGGTAGCAAGGGGAATCATGTAGGTCATTTTTTTTTAATACTGGGAACATTGTTATACAATGCCTTTAACACTATTCTGGTAGCTAAATGTTTATCGGACAATACCCTGGGTGTTGAATTCAACACCCCAGCTTGTGAAGTATGCATGCCAGCAATCGTTGCCACGGAGAGTACTGGTATAAATCTTTAGTCAAAGGTCAAAATCGTGTTTCTCTTATGAACAAACATTTCATGATTGCGGTCCATGAGTCGACGAATTTGCCATTCCGTGGCTTAATTCATAGATGGTGATTTTGTAGTAAAATTGTGAATTGATAGCAAATTTCCAATAAATTTTACTGTATACGAAAGGGATTTTAGTTGATTTCACACTTTTCAGTGGATTTCACAATTTTTTTAATGAAGAAATTGGGCTTTTAATCACTATATAAACAACGATATTCGCTGAAATTGTCTACAATAGTGTAAACTTTACTGTACATTTGCCGGTGAAAATCTTTCTATCACCATAAATCTACTATTTCAATATTTGTTCTACAGAGGCTTGTTATGAATAAAGAGCTCAGTTCCAAAAAGAGCTAAATCCACCCTAGTGAATTTGGAGAAAATTGCCTTTCTTTCTTCCAAGCTTGTACTCACGCTTATGTACAAATCAAAGTGAAATACTATATACATACTAGGTGTTAAAAATAATATTTGTTAATTTTGAAAATTAATAACACAAAAACTGTACAACAGATTATACTGACATTGAGTATAGTTACAGCAGAATAGTGAACATTTTTGTTGGAGGTGGTTTCAGTACGATATCAAATTATCAATACTCAGTTTTATGAAATTCACGCTCATTTAAAAAGTTAGAGTTCAGACTTTGCTCAAAATCCAACTCCCTGTACAAAATTTGAAACTCTACAGAAATCAAATGGTGTGTGTGTGAGTGTGTGTTCAGTCCCTACACAATAGAAATAGACAATGGCTGTGGATAGTGAATAGAGTCTAGCGGTCGCCCGGCTATTTATGAATATTAATGAAGCATTTATCTTCCTTGGACTGAGTCTGTGATAGACTGCATACCAATGTCTCTAAGGTGCAGTCTCTGGCAGCCATTGTCTATTTCTATTGTGTGGGGACTGAACACACACTACCACACACACCATTTGATTTCTGTACAGTTTCGAATTTTGTACAGGGGGTTGGATTTTGAGCAAATTCTGAACCTAACTTTTTAAAAAAGCATGGATTACATAAAACTGATTATTGATATCGTCTTCAAACCACCTAAAACAAAAATTTTCACTATTATGCTGTAACTATACTCAATGCCAGTATAATCTGTCGTACAGTTTTTGTGTTATTAATTTTTAAAATTAACAAATATTATTTTTAACACCTAGTATTTCATACTCGCTTGCGTATTTTGTCTTTACACTTTATTCTATTTCTCGACAAATCGATGGCCGATGTACTGATGATAATAACTTGTTTTTTAAGGAAAAATAAATTTAGCCCCTTTTGAAAGGGACTCTTCAATTTTGTTCCAAATAAAATGGCTAAAAACGAAGATCTCACTTGCATAAGGAGCTAAACCCATTTTCAAACAAGTTATTAGCATCAGTGTATTGGCCATCCTTGTATCACAAGAAATAAGTTCCCGTTTAAAAAAATATTTGTAATATCGGAACTAGGAACCTTTGATCAAATCTGATTGCAAGACACGTAGCCGTATACCTTTCGTTCACGCTTCAGTGAGTACGCCCTAAAGGCAATGCCTTCTGGTAATGACAATTTAACATTTGTTTCTCTATCAATGAATCAAAATTGTAACCTTAGTCTTGACAAGGGTGACCATTTTGCCTCTAGGGTGTGCTCACGTGACCAAATGATTTCCTGTTTTCTCCTTAATTTCACGTGAAATGTATAGCTGAGAAGTACAGCTACGTGTACTCAGATATCCTCAACGGTTTCTGATTCAGAAATTACAGAGAATTATTTAAGGGTATATTATTTTTGTGTTGTTTTTAAATATATTGAAGCAAAGTTGCAAGAGCATTACGACAAGTCGTATTGTGTATTTTACTCTTTTTCCGTAGTTGCGTGTACAAAGACAGGGTTTAAAAAAAACACAACGTCAGCTTTCTCCGAAGTCAGCAAAGTGGATTTAGTGCCTTTTACCATTAATAGGCCTACCTCGTTCCCACTGTCATGCGATCCATACGAACGCTACGATTTGCCATTCGTAGCTGATTGTGAAATTTTTTCACTTCTCTAAAATTTCATTGTTATATAATGCCTTTATTCGTGGTGATAGTAGAAAATTTTCGAATTGTCCAAAATTGTGTTGCGATCAATCCGATTGCCACGACTGACCTCAAGATTTGATAAGATCTGATATAAGATCACTACGATTACGCCACGATTTAGATTACGATTTCAATCGTGGCGCAAGTCCTGATTGTGGGAACGCCCCTCAGATATATTTCAAGGAAATCTGAGACACGTTAGTAGTAGTAGTAGTAGTAGTAGTAGTAGTAGTAGTAGTAGTAGTACTAGTAGTAGTAGTATCATCATCATCATTATGCATTTATCAGCTCTTCATAGTGCTATATCACAGGGTTTTTAAAAAATATCACATAATTTTTACTTGGGGAAAGGGTATGTTTGTAAAAATCTCAACTGGTTTAATGAATTAGGAGATATAATACAGGTAGGAAGTTTGTTTCATTCCTTGGCTGCAGTCATAGTAAATGTACGATAAGTACATGTTCTGAATTCCCTCGGATGAAGGCTGCATTGCGCAGTAACTAATGTTAATTGACTGTTAGGGTAGTAATGTTGATTTGTGATTGTAACGGTTATACCCCATTAATATATGTCTGGATATGATTGAGGCATTGCCGCATAACCGCACTTAAAGATTATGTCCATGAAATGATGGAATGAGCTAATTAAAGGTATTGGCTAACATTTACCACAGTTAAAAAAATCTGAGCTACAAATTACCCATGCTACCATTGTCTTTGATAAGGTCTAAAAATGAGGCCCTGAAAAAAAAATGTATTTCAAAACGATTTTCAACTCTACATGTAAGTAGCCACATGTGAGCCCCCACACACAAACATACACACATACACACATACATACATACATTATACACTCACATACATTCCTACATTCATACATTCTTTCTCTTTCCTGTCTTCTGTATCCTATTCATCTCTCATTATTTTTTCTCTTTTTGAGGCCACCATCACCATGAAGCTTTATGCTCAAGATGGTGGTCTCTGCATTTCTCGATCTTGTAAATAATTGGCATGTTGTATTTTGTTGAAATATTGTGTTATGACTGTCATGTTGTATTTTGTTGAAATATTGTTTTGTCGATGTACATGTATACAAAATTTTAAGTTGTACCCATGCACTTTACATGTTTTGTTATGCCGATTTGAGAAATGCAAATGAATTTATAAAAAGAAATATTTAATGCTTTAAAAAAGTGAAAATCGTAAGTTGATCGGATTCACCTGCCCATTTTCTCCCACAGACTTGCTGTGTGTACACCTACGCTATTTAAACTCGCCCCGAGTTTTAATTGTTTATTCATGCATAACTTGCCATTGGCAGTGTAACTTTCCAAACTTTATTATTCTAGGGTGTTTATTTGTCCATATGAACACTACTATGTAGTTCAGATATCAAAATTTGACATTTTTTTTAAATTGCAGCTCCACAATGTTAGCCTATCACTTTAAGTAAATGAGCTAACATCATTCATAATGTAGAATCCCATAAATCTTCACATTTTACAAATGCCTTGGTGCTGAAAAGTCGGGCTTCAGGAAAATAAGCATTGATGAATTCAAACAGAATGCATTAACTATAAAGACACTCACCAAATTTGAATTTCTCACAGTCGATAAAGTAGTCTTACTGCCAAACCTGATTTATGTATCATCCAATGAAAACTGAATACATCATTATAAATGCTTACCAGGTCAAAAAGTCACGTCAATGCAGTCGGACGATTTGAAAACTGTATTTCCATTTTTTTTTCTTTACTTAGATCAAATCTGAACAAAAACAGTTTCGTCTGCAAATCAAAAACACAGTCGTTACTTACACACCCATTCATCCAGTCATAAGTAAGATGTCGTCATACATACAGTTATCACTTTAATTTTGTTCAGAGGTTATATGTGTGTCTGTTTAAATAACCTCAGTATTCATGAATCGCCCTTATCAACCATTAAAGAAATCAAAATATATTACAATTAATTCAGACCAATTAATTCTCAAATAACTTTGTTCGCACGTGACAACGCGTCAGTTTGTGCAGCGGACTTGATATTATATGTCAAAATCGTAGGCAATCTGTTTAGTGCGTAAATAAATAAATCAATAAATGAATACACTGAAATCATTAAGATGCATTTTTACATTTTGATTTCTAAAGGTGGAAGATTAAATGCACTGTATAACAATGTTTCCAGTTTACAAATCTGAGCTACATGATTCCCCATGCTACTAGTGTCTTTGATACAGTCTAAAAATAAAGCCATGAAAAAAATGCAGTGTAAAACAATCATTAAGTGCTTTAAAAAAGTGAAAATCATTGAGAGACCATTCCAGCTTTTCTCCATAGACTGCTGTGTTGCAGAATTTCCTATCGCCCGACATAAAATTAATGTGCCAATCATATCTGCACATATTGTACTAGTGACAGCATAACTGTCCAAACTTTTGTGTTCTAGGGTGTTTATTTGTCCATCCAAACACTGTCAGATATGTCAGATAGCAAAGTTCGACAATTTTTTAAACGGGTCTTCCATAGTGTTATATACAAGTGTCTTTAACTCAAACTTTTTTTTTCGCCCAAGACTTTGTGAGAGTTTATCCGTTAGACTAATAATTATGTGATCATGTACTGATCTTAATATAGTCTCATCGTGGCGTACAAACCGAAACGTACGGTCTTTCATTTTGAAATTCAATTAAGACGTGATATATATTTGTCTATCCCAAAATAAACAGAGGAAACGTCCGTTATTACTCCTTGTATTAGAATGTTTCATACGACGGATGTGGTATAATTATAGAAGCAGTTTCGTTTCCCTTCGTTCAGAAAGAGCTAGACACGTTTGTTTTCACCGTCTCTGAGACTAATCCTAAATTGCTTTCTTCTAAAAATAGGCATCTGCCTTACGAGTTTGCTGGATGTATTATTACCTACAAGACATGACACAAATTGCTGTTCATGCAGGGGTAAGAAGTACTTCCGATTCTTAGCTAACTAATCAAAAACGCACCTAAATCAGGCACAAGACATAGTTTGATTATATGAAGGGATTAATATGTTTTATTACAGGATACTCATAACAGCGACTAGTCAACATCTTCCACAGTGAGCAGAGTCGGCACCAAACAATGTACTGAAAACAATGAAAGTGTTTGATTCCGATGGTTCGATTCATGCTCAGCGCTCGTAATGGAGGCACGTGAAGATCCCCAAATTGATCCATTAATTGCTTACATGTATACACTTCTAGGAAAATTACCCAATTTCGGAAAACAAAAGTAAGAGAGCGTAAAGAATAGACACTTTGCGATACCGCTTTTGGGTTCTCAGTGCGTAGAAGTTAATACTTTCCCGACTTTTCTCTCGATGTTCAAACACCTCTTTCATGAACAATAGGTAAATCGTTAAATTAGTTACATCTTCACAAGAAGATTCATTGATTGTCGATACAACGTTCCAAACACATGACTGTGATTCAATCTTCAAATTGTAGTTGTAAAACCAATGTTCATGTAAAAATTACATCAAAGTAATAGTACTAACAAACCTTTACATCACAAAATAAAAACTTCTCATGTCTTTAGATAATAGAATTATTCTTGTTCATGAATTTCAAACATAGCTTCTAACAAATTTTAAACCATGGAGAGAAACTGATCGGAAAAATGTACCCCTTTCTTGCCTTTACTAGGCGAAAATAAAACCAACAAAAATCTTAGTGGATTACGCAGTGCAAGCGGAGCAAGACAAAAAGATCAGTCATTCCGCGTTTTTTCAGGGCGTGCCTCTGTATCCGCACCTGTCCCTGCTGGAAAGGACACAGTGTGAAACACAATGTGAAACATAGTGTGAACACATTGTCAACACAGTGTGAAACACAATGTGAAACATAGTGTGAACACAGTGTGAAACACAATGTGAAACATAGTGTGAACACATTGTGAACACAGTGTGAAATCTCTTCACATTGTTCAATTCGAGCGTTTTAACATTGCGAAACTCAATTCACAGTATGGTACAGAACATCACTTTGTGAACACTCTGTGAAAAACGTCATCACAGTGTGAAATCATCTTAGTATTGTTAAATTCGAGTGTTTTAACATTGCGAAACGTCAATTCACAGTATGGTACAGTACATCACTATGTGAACGCTCTGTGAAAAAAGTCATCACAGTGTGAAATCATCTTCACACTGTTAAAATCGGGCGTTTTCACATCGCCGACTAGGTGAACACACTGTGAACACCCTGCGGGACACTGTGAACGCACTGTTGGATACCGTGTTCTTTCCAGCACGGGTGGTCCAGTGGAACCATCGCATGCTTAAGTCAGTCATAAGATTTTTGACGGATATTGAGATTCCTTAATGAATAACGACTAATAGACACTTTCTCGTCACTCCCATGTCACATTCTGTCGACAGTGATTAGTTAATATCTTTGGTAGATAGCAGAATGTTATATTATCAATTCTCCCTAAAATAATGAGTTCTCGTGTTCACTCTTTAAGGAGTAAATCTGGAGTGAACGAGTGTGTTTTCACTCATTCTGAAGTGATCTCAGTGACAACTCGGGTTCTCTGAGTAATCACGGAGGTCACTCCAAAACTCCATTTGGAGTGACACGGTCACTCCAAATTCATTCCGTAAAGAGTGAACATTTTCATTCATGATTAGAGTAAATATTTATTTGAATAAGCTTGATTCCATTCTCAAGAAGAGTTTTTACACTTGCATGAGTTCAAATTAAATCGAAAGATAATTTGAAGAAAATAGTTCTTTCACGATCATATATAATTTTTTTTTGTTAAATCTTGTACTCTCGTGTTTGTGAAAAGACCGTGATAGATTTAATTTGCACATGTGTGTATATTATACAACATGAGTAAATTTTGTTTGTCATATTTTGCTCATCATCCTTTTCTTAAACTAAATCAGATTTGAAACCCAGTTCATTTATTTCTTGGATAAATCAAGGTGTTTGTTTAGCCGAGTTACTTATTATACATCGTAAACGCACCAATGGCTAAACCCGCTCTTCTCTGTATTCGTGAAACAGAATGAAACGGGAAAAAACTTGATAAGATAATGACGTAGAATGTGTGTACGGACATTTACGAAAGTTTAGAATAAAAGTACAATTCAACACGATGGTGAAACAAAGAAATACAACAGCGTGATATGTTCTGTAATTACGTTTAGGCAAGACAATGCGTTCAGCAAGTTCACTTTTCCCAAACAAGGTTCATCTACTCGTCACTAAGTGAGATTACGTTGATTTTATTCTCGCTCATCATAATATCGTCGTGTTTTCTGTGTAGACACACAAATCTTTGGATGCCCTACGAGATGATTTTGTCTCCAAGGAAGATCGATTTTGTTGTGTGTAGCGCACAAAACAAGATTCTGACGCAGTGATTCATTCATACATTTATCACTTCGATTCGATTCATTCCTCAAACATGTATCAGCCAAACGACGTCATGACAATGGCAAAATTTCGAGAGATTTGTCTAATTATTTGGTTCCAGTCAAATGCCATTTCAGGTCAATTTCTAGTAAGATTTCAATTGCCATTTGTGAGAATGTTTTATCAAAATAGTTTTCATTTCGTATCACAGAATGGACATGATTGAATTGTCTCATGTTGACATTTGACTCCGACAAAAAAATTACACTCTCGTGTCAAGTGCGATTCTTAGATAGTCGTTCGTCGTGCTACCAACAAATTTGGTACTCGTGTGACCGACGGGGTTGGCGGCTACTCCGAGACGAAAGGCCTGCCGAAACGCCTGGCGGTATCGATGACTCATGGCCGTATAAATGATGGGATTTATGACACAATTGATGTAAGCTAATGAGCGCGTGAAGTACACCAAACCGGCCTGAACATCGCTGGACAGGTGATACACGCCCCCACGGAGGCTCGATATCATATCGGAGAACGAAATGATTTCGAAAGGAGCTAAGCAGGCGAAGAAAGCGACACCGTTAATGACGAGCATCCGTGCGATTCGATCGCGCATGTGCGTATCGACTTCGGCCTCGCCCTCGGAGTGCGATTGCAGACGTTCGATCGATTGATTGAGGCCGCGAACGATCAGGGCAAACATGTTGACGTTGATGGTGAGCGCCAAAAAGAACGGGATCGTCTGCATGCCATTGCCGTACGCCTTCATCCATGGTTCCTTCGGCGTGCAAATACCCCACCTGGTCGGCCAATTGACGTACGGTTCGTTATTGGAGAGGATTAAACAAATTTGCGATAAGTTGGTGTTTGCCGGAATGATGGCTGACGAAAGGCACAAGGACGTGACCCACGAACCAAGAGTCAAAATGGCGGTTTTGGGTTTACAGTGGACGTACCTCTGCCGCGGGCGACAAACGGCGCAATAACGATCGATCGACACCAAACTCACGAAACAAAGTGATCCGAAATAGGCCGTGTCCATGATGAGATAGACCCACACGCAGCCCCCTTGGCCGATGGGGTTGTCATCGCCGTGAATCGGGGATCCACCATACCGCCAAATCTTTTCACCGACTCCAGTCAGTAGAAAAACGATGTCCGCGATGGCTAAATTAAGCAGATAACAGTTTATAGATGTATGCATGCGAGGAACTCGAAAAACGACGTAAATGAAAGCGGCATTGTCCAACAGGCCTAGCACCATGACCAGGGGTAAAAAGGCGGTAACGTAAAACGTTTCGCCATGGCTGTAGCCGTACCCCGCCGCCTCGCTATCGTCTGTTAAATTCAGCACGTCTGTGCAGCTATCGTCCACGCCCGATCCCCGGGTATAGACCTCGGACGGCGCCCCGTCGCCGAGAGGTGAGTAAGTCATCTTAACTTTTCGTCTTCTGACTTCACGCCCCGCGTTAAAACCAAACAAGAAATGAGCGTTCCCCTCATCTTACGGAGACCTTGGGTGAACTCGTAGCTGCGGTGATACGGACAGGTCCCCGTCTCATACCCATGGCGGTCGGCGTCTGAACTGATGAAACTCTCCGCGATGCGATATTTATTTATACATAAGCGACAAGAACCGCATGCTCACTTGTCCGTCCATCGCACTTCACCGCGTCTGGAAACTATCGACTCAGTGTGCTTGACGATAAAAGAATAGGGCAGACATGCAGGCATCAAATTGTGATATTCATGAAACGTCACGGATTTTTCAGTCTGTCATGGGTCGCTTTAAGGGGGAGAGCCTGAAATGTTGTTATATTCTTGTTATTAATTATTCTTGACATGTTTGAGGATGTGTATGATTAATTTGTCGAAAACATCACTCAAAATCAAACGGAGAAGTGGGAATTTGGTTGAAACTTCATGACTAAAGAACCATAAAGTGTTCAAACATTTCATATGAAAATTAATTTAATTGACAGTCCCTTACGAGAGTTCGTAGGTTCATCAAAATGAAATAAGATTTTTTTTTTCGATGAGATTTCACAATGGAATGAGATATGCATACAAGGGGAAATGTATATTTCATATCACTAAAATGAAAAATAAACCAGCTGCATTCTAAACTCATTCACTGGGATAGATAGATAGATAAATAGATAGATAGATAGATAGATAGATAGATAGATAGATAGAAAAGTAATAGACCGATAAACAGGTAGAGAAAAATTGATAGTTTTGACGGATGAATAGATACATAGATGGAAATACATACATACATACATACATACATACATACATACATACACACATACATGGACAAATACAAAGAGAGATAGAAAGATAGACAATTATGTGTATGTATATGATTAATACTTTCTGTTACTTGGAATAACCTTGATAATACAGAAATAAGTTAATGAAAATCAGGTTATCGAACACATGATCTGTTACACACATTATCAATTTGTGTGTGTGTGTCTGTGTGTGTCTGTGTGTGTGTAGATGTGTGAGCAGGGAGGTGTCCCTCCCACCTCCCTGGTGTGAGTGTGTGTAGGTGTGTGTGTGTCTACGTGAGTGTGTGTGTGTGTGTGTGTGTGTGTGTGTGTGTGTGTGTGTGTGTGTGTGTGTGTGTGTGTGTGTGTGTGTGTGTGTGTGTGTGTGTGTGTGTGTGTGTGTGTGTGTGTGTGTGTGCGTGTCGTGTGTGTATTATAGTCACAAACGGAAATTGATATTTCTTACCATGAATCGATATCAATTCGTCTGAACTAGGTCTGCGTGTATTAAAATCGAATATTTTGTGTGCCAACTTTGCATAGAAGTCAGGTTCGTTCGCTTTAGATACAATTCACCATCTGGATAGAGCCAGCCTACATTTTTCTGCAAACGCGTATGCATGGACGAAAATTACCGTCATAGTCACCATATCGACCGCTTCTTTTGTGAGATGAAAATGAAAGAAAAAATATTATTTATCGGTATAATAACGTTATGTATCGCATTATACTACAATATTGATTTACGTCAGGTTATTATAAAACGATATTGAAGACTTCGGTTCTGTATTTTATGAGTAACAATTCATACTGAATGCATTCACTCGTCAAATTAGAGGTGCTACATGTACGTCACCAACAACCAAATAGAATAAAACATGAAATAAAACATGAATTAAAACTTATACTCTTGTTTATAACAATACATTTTCCACTTTCTAGCCACTAATAAGACATAAAAAGAAATGTTAACATTTCACTTTACATAAAATGGTCATAGTGAAAACGTACATTAAGAGAGTTGGAAACGATGAGACGGCAAGAAAGCAAAGGTCGATGAACGCATGTGTCCTAAAAATACACTCGGCAAAATAAGTTCTTGGACACTTATAAAAGTTAAAATATACCACATAAATTTTTATTAAAAGGTACATTATTGTATATGAATATGACCAGACATTATTCCACTTCCAGTATGACATGAAGTTAACATGTGAGCAGTCATGCATGGCTGATTACATGCATTAAACTATAGCAAGGTCAGTAAAAAAAATTGTAAGAAATTGAGCCTTCAAATGCTAATGATCAGGTCAATCTCGTAGGCATACATTCAACAATTTCAACAGGTGTTTATGATTTGAATGAAATGCTTAGAGATGCATCATGGCATCATTTGGACATGCACTTTCAAGATGAAGCTTCCGCCGACTTGTGATAAGCATGCAACGTTGATGTGCTGCACTCACTCAGAGCCAGGGAGGACAAACAAGATTTTGAACTGTTTTTGATTAGTCAAGATACTGAAATTTGACCCTTTTTTTTCATTGACTAATTTTTATTAAAAATTCCCGTGGAATAGTGACGTATTCAAGATGGACAATTTTCTTTTCTTTTCAAAGTGACACTTCACTTTAATTTTTTTCGTTCAGTGGATCTTATGCCACACAAACTTTCACAACTGAAAGACTGACTGCTCCACTTCTTGCAATTTTTTTTTTACTGACTTTGCTGTATTGTGAATGCATGTAGTCAGCCATGCATGACTGCTCACATGTTAATTTCATGTCATACTGGAAGTGGAATAATGTCTGG
>JZLH01S0470023.1:81285-96519 GCA_001188425.1 Eucidaris tribuloides | reverse complement strand
TATTTTGTTACAAAATCAATGGACAGGAATGATTTTGTTACAAAATCAATGGACAGGAATGATTTTGTTACAAAATCAATGGACAGGAATGATTTTGTTACAAAATCAATGGACCACAATGATTTTGTTACAAAATCAATGGACAGGAATGATTTTGTTACAAAATCAATGGACAGGAATGATTTTGTTACAAAATCAATGGACAGGAATAATTTTGTTACAAAATCAATGGGCAGGAATGATTTTGTTACAAAATCAATGGACTACAATGATTTTGTTACAAAATCAATGGACAGGAATGATTTTGTTACAAAATCAATGGACAGGAATGATTTTGTTACAAAATCAATGGACAGGAATGATTTTGTTACAAAATCATTGATTTTGTAACAGAATCCATGGGTTTACACTTGGCGCCCTATACCCCCACCTTTTTTTGTTAGCAAATCGTAACTGTCAGTGATCGATGTTATTGCTTGAACGGAAGGAACGATTATTCTGTTGCCTCGTTTGTTGTTTTGTATCGCATAAAAATGACTCAGTCGCGCGTAATTGGTCTGATTCATAACACGTTGATCCTATACATAAGGAAACGCAATTTGAAATAGCAATAAATCAACCAATTCTTCTGGGACTGTTACATCGACGTAGCAAGTTTACTTTGACGCCGAAATTTTGATACTAGAACAGGATAAGAAAAAAAGAATAGTGTTTGAAATCGCGTAAATATTCGATTTTTAGAGGCCCGGTTTGGAAGACGATGACTTATTGGCATTTTTGTTTCATCTGTCATTTTCCCCTTTTAGGTCTGGAGAGCTGAAGCGCAATTTTTCCGAACCTTAAAGTTCGTAATCATTAAGAGGTTGAATATGTTTCATTACTGAACCATGCGCTGTACACATTATATCATTATTTAATTTTTTACGTTAATGATGTAGCCTTTTATACGAAGTGATTATGTAATATGTTGTTTTGTCTTTACCAGGTTTACAGACTATTAAAATGAAATCCGAAACCATGTTAGATGAGTACGATTTGTCTTTAGATAGAAGTGTTACTAAATTTGTTTTGTAATCAATCATTTGATATGAAATGAAACGCCTGTATTCAGCTTGCTTAACGATGGTCATTTTAAGGCAGTTAATCAAACTTCATAATTCATATGCCGACAATGAGAAGGGCGTGATTTCTAAACCTTTGAAGAGGATAAGGGCGTTGATGCAATAGGGCGTATACAGTGTTAGCGACCTTCTCCATTCTTCTCTTTCTCAACCTACGACTCGGGACTCTAGCAATTCTCAACTTGCCAAACAGTGTCCAAAAGACACAAATGAAATGCTCCCTCTGTCCCTGGAAAAGAGCATAATCCTGCTGCAAAAACTCATCAGATAGATAGAGGCTTCATCAGTACAGCTTCTAAGATCTGGAACCGTCTCCCAGACAGTGTTTTTGGAACAATTTCTCGTAAGGGGCTCTAGTCTTTTAAAAGCCGTATACAGAGGTTTCTTTGGAAAATGACAATTTATCAATCGAGCGTCTTATTTCCTCATTGGTAGTTATATTTTGGATGAGGTGCAGTGAACCATTTAATTGGATTTCTGGATTCTTGCTGTGGTTTTTTTTTTTTTTTTGCATCTTCCTTTTTTAAAACAAATCACCAAAAGTACATATCTTTGGGTCATTATTTAAATATCTACATTAAAGGTACACAAAGTCGAGACAGAAATAAATTCAATTAAAGTCAATAAAGTTTAATTCAGTTTATCTATTTATCATTCAACTGTTCAATAATACAATACGAATATGCATGTACACCGAGACATATAAAACTGTACGCAAACGGTTTATGCATTTAAACATGAAACAAAAAATATTGAAAATAAGACTCAATATCTGATGATTTCACTGTTAACCTACCCAGTAAGATTTTTTTTAATATTTATTGCCTGCTAAAACAAAAAAAATAAATAATGTAAAGTAATCGATGTTGACAGTAGTAATCCAGGTTTTAAATCCGGTTTAGTCCCCGACTACGGGGGTGGCGGGATTTACCTGGCACTCATACAAATTGCCCTTAACCCTTCCCACCACTTTACTCTATTCGGTGCATCCTCCTCCCTTAATCCAACCCTCCTACTCTCCTCCACCACTTGCTTCTTCCATGTCTCCTTCGGTCGCCCCCTTGATGAACTTAAAAATTCACGTACATGTATATAGAAAGGTATTAAGCAATGAAGTGTTCCTTGTTGTCTCTTTTGAAATGATACTATTTACACACAGCATTACAAGTAGTTTTTAATCGCTTGTGCTAACGACACTGTTTAACGTGGTGGAGTTTTGATTCAAAACATTGCAAACAACTTTGATATCTGAGTTACATAAAAGTGTTCGAATGAACAAATAAAACACGGTAGAATACAAACCGTCGTGCGCCTGGCAGAAAGTAGTTAGCAATTGCTCTAAGCAAAAGGTCGTTAACAGTAAATAGCTTGTAACGTTGAAACCATCGGTTTATTTCACATGAAATCAAAGTATTGTGATCTTTCAGGTCCTTCTATCAGTATGGTGGACAGAAATATGGATTAAGTTTCTTTTTTTCAATTTAGAGGCAATTTACTGTAAACAACCTTTTGCTTAGATTATTTGCTAACGACTTTCTGCCAGGCGCACTTTGGAAAGTTATGCTATCGCTGGCAAGTTATGTACATGTTTGGATAAACATCTCACGTTAATTAAGCATCTGGACAACTGGCAATTGTAACATACATGTGGGAGTGTATGAAAAATGGACATGGCAAACCTGGATATATTTTTCTCTCTTTTAAAGCACTAAATCATCGTTTTGAAGCACATTTTTTTTCAGGGATTCATTCAAAGACTTTATCCGAGACACTTACGTATAGCATATAGAATAATGGAGCTAGATTTTTTAAACTGGAATATTGTTAATTACGCATTTATGTCACAATCCTTCAAAATCAGAGTACATAAGCACCTTTAATCACTCATCTAACTACTACAGCCCTTCACTCTAGCTACCCTAAGCTGCTGTGAACCACAGATTGGCCCATGTAGTTTCTCTGCTATAGTGCTCTCCCGCCTATACCAGAAACTGACTCTACTGTCACTCTCCATGGAGTGTTGTTTACTTTAGCACTGTATATACAAAAAAAAGTTTGATCTGATTTCCTCAGGTTGAAATGTGTGTGGATAGTGGATTTTTAAAGTCTTCAAAGTTGACGCTGACAAGCGATAATGGTCCCAGTCAACCTATCATATCTAATTTGGCATTCTTACAGCGATCGAATCTAACAAAAAATAATAAATAAAAAACAAAGGATGGGGGCCTACATGACCCGTGCAATTCCTTGGCGTCCATCGGGATTGAACAAAGCTGATTTCTAGCGCTGTCAACGGAGATTATCCAACTGCAATGTCTGTACAGTGTATTTGTATTCCAAGCAAGGAGGCCCGTAATAGGAAACGTAAAGAAACAACACGTCGTAATAGTAGCTTGTTATTAAGAGAAGGAGGAGGAGGAGGAGGAAAAGAAGACGAACTAGTTATTGATGACGAGTATAATGATGATGATGATGATGATTATGATGATGATGATGATGATGATGATGATGATAGTGATGATGATGATGATGATGATTATAATGATGCTGATGATAATGCTGATGATGATGATGATGATGCTAGTGATAATGCTGATGATGATGATTATGATGATGTAAAGTAGAAGAAGAAGACGGAGAACAAAAGGAAGAAGATGAAGAAGAACAAAAACAAGAAGAAGGTGGAGTACGATAAAAAGAATGAGAAAATAGAGAAACAAGAACAACAACAAGGAGACACTAGTAAAATAGCGAAGTTCATACTTGGTAGTTTGATATGATAACCTTTAACCTAATATAGTTTGATACATTATGTATGATTTCACATATTTATATTGGATGATGCAGGAGACGTGATGTAACATATCAGAATTTATTTCAAGTAATTGAATCTATACTGTATATTGGGCCAAGTTGCATGCCACCATACACACGAACTACTGAACATGTAGAGGCCGCATTAACTCTAAACATGCCAGAGGCTTTAAACCTCTTTGGACTTTATATGTATTATTTGGTGCATATCTGCGACTTCGGCATGTTAAGAGTACGAGATATCTTGTGGTGGGATCTATAGAAAATGTTTGTTATAGAGAAATAAAAACGTCTACAACGGGTGAACAACGATGCCGTATTGACATCTTCTGCAGATATGAAACTATTGATTTTCACTATATACATGTATATTAGCGGCCTGTTTCATAAAGCTGTTCGTAAAGTTACGCATGACTTTACAAATGACTTGAATATGGCGAGCCAAATGTAATTCTCAAACTATTGAAATCACATCTGCAAAATAATGTTCAAATATGCAAACAATATTAACATTCTTACTCTTAACAACCATTTAACAAGCATTTCAATGCAAACTTTATCTTTGGGAAAAATATAATTGCCATTTATTATACCTCCTTAAAATGACATCAAAATCTTAAGTCATTTTTATCTTTAAGTCGGTCCAAAAGCTATGCGTAACTTTACGAACAGCTTTATGAATCAGGCCCCAGGACTTTTATTCTTACAAGCAGTTTTTGTAGGGCTATAATGCGGTGATTTTTTTATTCTGTACGTAGTGGCTACTAGGAAACGTGATTACAAACCTGTAAAACAATAACATAAGTTAAAACATATCGAACTGGCACAACTTATGGTTACATCTCAACAAATGTTACTGTAGTGAAATATTCAGTCACCACCGTCATCATGGTCATAGTGGACTTGTAAAATTGCAAACAAGTTTTTATTGAAATTGTAAGTTTTTTTTTAGTTCGAGTTATATTCCTCTAGCCTGACAGATTTAGCTCAGACAAGTTCGAAATCGCGTTTACCACAGCAATCAGGCAATCTCCGTGCGCACACACTGTCAGTCAGCATTCTGTCAGCTAGTCAGTATGTGGTCCACCCGAAAAACCACAGATGTTTCAAGAATGGATGGGACAGTAAGTGAGGCATTTTGAGAGCAATCGTGCTTTGCTCAATTTTAAAAAAAAATACTTGCACACTGGGGCGTCGAACTATTTTTCGGATTGGGGTGGCCAAAGTGAAAAAAAAATGTCAAAACTTTTCGGCGCACTCCTTGCCCCAATTGGCAATACAGAATTCTGCGCGCGAAGTGCGCGGAAAAATTTAAAAATTGCGTATGTTTAATAGTATTTCTATACTAAGTTTAATGGTTTTGTAGTGCCTTCCAATGCTTTTTAAACATATTCTTGTATTACACATTATGAATTTTTCAAGTTGTCAAAATTATTTGGCGGCAAATCGACATGTCCCCCACCCAATATTTTCATTGGGATGGCGACTACCCACCCCCCCCCCCCTCCCCCTTGCGACCGCAGGATCGACGCCCCTGCTTGCACATGTGTGTTCCGATGTGCATCTGCTAAATACATTAATATGGTATTATCCTATACACGAAAACTTATCTCGGCATTTGTCAAATCACTACTTGGTCTTAATGATCTTTATACAAAATTCAGAACAGACTGATTGGACAGATAAAATGGATGCGCTGTCAGTACGCATGGCGTTAAAAATCCAAAACGGTCTAATAGATAACATCATCAACACACACACACACACACACACACACACACATACACACAAACTCCTACACACAAATACACACACACAAACAGACATACACACACTCACACATAAACATACACACACACAGATTTATAATCAAATTTATAGAAAAAGAAAATACAAAACAATTTTAATGTAAATACTTGGTAGTGCAGATCATGGCTCGCTGTAAAATTTTTGTCGTCGGAGCAAACTAGTTGTCCTACCTATCTACTCTATTTTATGGTACAAAGGTTTGAGGGAACGAAAATTTACATAAAAGAAAGATACATTTTGTGTGTGCTGATGAACCTTTGTGAAGACCAAATGCCCATAGTCCCGCATTTGTCACCTCAAGAAGCATTTTTAATGAAAGTAGTGCATTTTTGTGCACCGAATGTTCTGATGTCAATGAAACAATCCTGCTAGCGCCGCTCCTTACGGGATCGCTGTTGCCTTTATGGACAGACATCGTGCCGACCATGAAAGCGAAACCACATAGATAAAAAAAAAATTAAAGTAAAAATGGAACCCTATAGTATCATCCTTATTGAGGTATAATAATGAATAACAAAACGCGATAATGACAGCCTTATTGTGATAGAGTTATTTGGAGGACAACCTGTTACGCCATGACAGCATTTTGAAATTTTACTTCCACTTTGCCAAGGGCGATAATATTCTCTCTCATTTCATAATTCCTCTGTAACATCTGCGAATGATGTCTTGATGTCTAATGGAAACTTTTTTTTCTCAGTTTCTTTGCTCGAAAGCATCTCGTTTATATTCCCTATTCAATATTCCTTGTCATCATACAAATCGATAAGATGACTTGTCATTGGTATTTCCATTAACTTTTATTCCGCCTCTACTGTTGAAAAATGATCTGAGGAAAAAAGCTTTCAAATATATATGCTATGTTGATTATTGACAACTTTGTATTGATACGCATTCGGACGCACTGAATACGTACTGGAGTTTATTCTTTATTAAAGATAATAGTAGTTTTCGTATTAATGATTTTGAACTTATCTAACTATTCTCTTTGTTCATGGTATGGTAAAGATGTGACATATTTTATGTTCCATTCGAATGGGCAAAGGTGCTTATCAAAAATCTTTGAAAACGCAGTTTTCTTTTTAATGACTCTGAAATGATAATTGTTGATCTTATTAAGGCAAAGATAAACCTCAATAAATACAGTAATCAACCCAAAATCTAACAGACTTCTTCATGCATAGAATATAAGATTGACCGAGAATACAATGTGTTCGGCAAAAAAATTGAACTTGTAAAAAAAAATGAGAAGGTTCCATTAAATCCGGTTCTTTTAAATAGTCACACAAAAATGCTGATAACTGGTCGTTGATGCGATTCTCTACTCAGTTTAACAAGTGGGATTAACAGAGCAAGATTTCATCCAACTATTTTTTATGTTCCTACTTACATGGCACTGGGAAGCAGGTTTGCTTGGGATGCTGCAGCACTCCCACCCCCTGCTGAGTGACTTTTCGGCTGCTGATTTGGCAGCGAATATGGCCGTGTAGAAAGTTATTTTGGCCCCGAAAATTTTCCGCCGAGCCCCTCCACCCCCCCCCCCTACCCCCCGAGCGACTTTTCAGCGAGTAGTGGTTACAGTTGACAGTGAGTTTCTAGTTCAAAAATTATAGGGAGAGGGTAAGGGGTTAGGTTAAATTTAGGGTCGGGGTCAGGATTAAGCTAAGGGTTAAGGTCATGGTCAAAATTATGCTAAGGGCTGGGGCAAGTGCATAAAATAAGAGTCGAATGGACCTTTCTGTCAGTAAAGGAAGTTCGTAGTTCTCTGTTATAACAAACATCGAACTTGAGAATTCGTGTGTCTTCTCTTTGTCCGTGTCAACAATGGGGTCGAAAGATAACCTTTATTTTGCCGCCTTCGCCGCTTCACCTCCCTACAGTATCAAATAATGAAAGCACGGGAATCTACCGAGTAGCGTTCTCCTACAGTTACCCGGGGCACCTACTTTGTTGCGTAAGGAACGGGCAAAATTAGCAGTCTTATCACGAACACGAGCGGCCAAGCCGCCAAACGATACGGATGGGAATGAAGAAAGGCCCAGACTAATCGATATATCTCGCCGACAACGAGGTGGTAAACCAAAGGATCTCAAGACACAGAGACGTAAACATGGGATTTTCTTTTCTATCTACGAAAACACAAATCAACTATCAAGTACAAGGGGTCCGCATGTTAACCCGTTACTTACTTCGTTATTAGTCAGGTGGCTTAGTGTAATTACCGTTATTTGGTGGATAAAAGCACCATTTTTGGTACAGAGCTTCCTTATGGCCTAACTTTTGATTTTAGAAGGGGTGCCACCCAAACCGGGTTCGGGATCAGGGTCAGGGGGGTATGTTGGGGATGACCCCCTCCCATGGTATAGAAATGTTGATTTTATGCAAATTATGTGAGCTGTATGATGGAAATTATGCACAAAGATACTCATAATGATGTGATGAAATGGAACAGGAAGGCCCCAGGGGTAGCCCTAACCCCCGCCGTTCCCCATGACCCCCCCCCCCCCCTTGGCTATGTAGATAGGATTGTAGCCACAATATTGCTGTTACAAGGTGGATAAAAGCATGATTTTGGGAATAGAGCTCTCTTATGAGCTAACTTTTGATTTTAGAAGGGGTGCCACCCAAACCGGGTTCGGGATCAGGGTCAGGGGGTAATGTTGGAGATGACCCCTCCCATGATACAGAAATGTTGATTTTATGCAAATTATGTGGGCTGTACGATGGAAATTATGCGCAAAGATGTCTATTTATGATGTGATGAAATAGGACAGGAATGTCTCGGGGTGCAACCCTATACCGCACGCCATGCCCCAAGACGCCCCCACCCCCCGCCTTGGCTGTGTAAATAGGTGTGTAGCGAAAATATTGGCGTTACCAGGTGGAAAAAAGCACCATTTTTGGTGCAGGGTTTCCTTATAATCTAACTTTTGATTTTAGAAGGGGAGTCATCCAAACTAAGTTCAGGAACAGGATCAAGGTGGGCATGGTGCGGGTGAACCCCCCCCCCCCCCCCGCCTTTGTCAGAAAATTTTGTTTATAGGTGGCATTTTGCAGGTTAGATTTTGGCTAGCAAAAATATGGTTTTAGAGATACGGCGGCCACACCAACCCCCCCCCCCCACCCCCCCCGCTCTGTTTTTTCAGGGAAATTTTATTTGGCTGGCACTTTGGCAGTGTTTTAGAAAAATTTGGACGGGCAAATATGGTTTGGGCAGGTCTTCCTGCATTGTGATGTCCCCCCTTATGATATAAATGGATTTGGCCATAGAATGTATAATGTGATTATATTTCAAAAACAGGAACAGGAAAGGACCACGCGGGAAAGTAACCTACCCCAGTTCTTCATTCCATTTAGATAGCCGTCAGTTTTGCCCTCAATATATACTGTTGCAAGGTGGATCAAGAGCACCATTTTTTGGTATAAGAGCCCATGTGACAAACTTTTGACCATTTATGATAGGGTGGAGCCACCCAAACCGAGTTTTGGGATTCAGTGTCAGGGGCATGGGGAGGTACACCCCCCTCCATGATTATGAATAGTGTGAATTTATTTATATGCACATAATACCGAACAAGAAAGCATCAGGGTGTACTCTCCCAGCTTCTTCCATCCTACTCAACCCCCGCCATGCCCCAAGACATCCCACCCACACATTGCGAATGTTAGATTGGGTGTCTAGGCAAAAGAGAATATCAAACATTGATAATACGCAGAGCATTTACCGGAATGGAGAGGATGTGAATAGGTTTCATAGATGGGTTGCATCAAAATCAAAATACATTTACCCCTTATTAGGATGGCTGTTGGACCCCCATCCCCTCTCCTTCCAACCCATTCACCTCTTCTCCATTCTGGTAAATGTTATTAGTATTACCAGATGTTTGATTGTTTCTTCGATATGTATTTTGACTAGCTACCCGTCTACATGACCAAGTTGGTGGTGTCTTGAGGTATGGTGGGGCTAAGAAGGGGAAGTGGGGAGTACACCCCGGGACCTTCCAGTTCTGTTTAAACTATATTACATCGTAAATTGATATCTTTGTGGATACTTTCCGTCATACAGCTCACATACTGTATATGATACTCTGCATTGAATTCACATTTCTGTAGAATCTGTACCATGAGAGGGGCGTTACCCCCACATACCCCCTCTCCAACTCTGATCCCCGATTGGGTGGCTCCCGTTCTAAAATCAAACGTTAGTTCATAAGAGAGCTCTATACCAAAAATCGTGCTTTCTCTCCACCTTGTAACAGCAATCATTTGGCTACAATCCTATCTGCATAGCCGAGGTGTGTTTGTGTGTGTGTGGTGGGGAGGAGGGGGGGCGGGGTGTCTTGTGGCATGGCTGCAGTGGGGTTAGGGTTACACTCGTGGGGCCCTCCTGTTCCATTTCATCATATCATCAATGAATATCTTTGTGCGTAATTTCCATCATACAGCACACATCAACATTTCTGTACCATAGGAGGGGTCATCCCCTATCCCCAAATACCGTGACGCTGATCGAACCGGTTGTGGCTCCCTTCTAAAATCAACGTTAGTTCTTGATAAAAGTCTATACTAAAGAATCGTGCTTTAATCACTTGTAAAGCAAATTTTGGGTAAACCTATCTACTAGCAAGGGGGGGTCTGGGGAATGGCGGGGTAGGTCACACCCGGGCTTCTGGTGCATTCATACAATACAATAAGTAATCTTGTGCATAATTTTTCTCAATACAGCTGCACATAATTTGCATACAAATAACATTTTGTACATCGGGAGGGTCATCCCAAAATATCCGTGACGTCTGATCGAACGGTCTGGGGGGCACCCCTCTTTAAAATCAAAAGGCAGTATAAGGAAGCTCGTACAAAATGTGCTTTATCAACAAAGTAAGTAACAAAAAATTGCGTTAAGCCACTGACTATATGTGCATTAAGCTGTTTAATTGTTTTGTGTGGTTGTTATATATTCCGTGACTATATTCCCTGCTTCGTTCTTTTCTCTTCTCGTTCTTCTTCTTCTCTCTTCTTCTTCTTCTTCTTCGTCTATCTTCTTGCCTTATTCGTCTGTCTTCTTCTTCTGCTGCTGCTTTCTTCTTATTTTCTTCGTTCTTCTTCTCTGCTCTCTTCTTCTTCTTCTTTGTTCCGTGTTCTCTGCTTCTTCTTCTGTCTTCTCCTCTTCTTCTTCTTCTTCTTGTTCTTCTTTTCTTCTTCTTCTCTCTTCTTTTTCTTCTTTTCATCTTCTTCTTCTTTCAACTACAAAATTATGATTGCTGTGTGTTGTGTCATGTATGTGGAGGCGTGTATGTTGGTGTGTTAATATGTTTGTGTGGTGTGTGTGTGCGTGTGTGTGTGTGTTGTTTGTGTGTGTATGGTGTTGTGTGTGTGCTGTGTGTGTGTTGTGTGTGTGTGAGTGTGTGTGTGTGTTGGTGTGTGTGTGTTGTGCGGTGTGTGTGTGTCTGTTGTGTGTGTGTGTGTTTGTGTGTGTGTGTGTGTGTGTGTGTGTGTGTGGTGCAGTTGTTAGTAGAATAAAGGCCGAAGCATGCGTTAAATTATGTGTAGCATTCTCCTTAGTTTAAAGACAAACTTAACAATGATCACAACAATTTAAACAGATGGGAGCTAAACATAATCTCTGCCATGCTTCAAGTGTTTTGATAAGGTTTAATAATAAAGCCTGAAAATTGTATTCTCAAAATCATTATTAGCTGTTTAAAAAAGTGAAAATATACTTGAATACCGAGCGAACGGATTCACCAATGCATTTCTGCCCACAGACTAAGTGGTAGACTAAGCTTTTTTAACTCCCACGCGAGTGTAATTCCAGGTGATGATATTCAAATGCATATCTGCAAATTCGGCGAGATGACTTTACAAACTTCTTGTATTTAGGGTTTTTATTGTCCATTTAGACTTCTATGTAGCTAATATCAAAATTTGACGAAATTATTAAAATGAAGTCGCAATGTATTGTGTCTCTAAAGCGTATCAGAAAATTGTTTTTAAATAGCTTTTGGGTAGTCCAATTAAAATTTCACTATGGGCTGCAAATGTGCGTGGTTAATGTGTAATCTATGCAATTAATGAGTTGTGTGTTTTTTTTATAAATATCCGAGATTAAAATTAAGCCTCTCCAATTCTTTGGCAAGATCTTTTGTAATCTAAAGTCTATGTCTTCCAGAGAGACTTACAGTCGTGATTAAATTGCAAGTAGTTTTACCATGAAATGGGAAATTGATGTAGAATTGATTTTATGATCAAATACGTTTCGTAGATATTATGCGAGAAGATGGAAAGAGACTGCATAAAGTGTAATATTTACCCCCGCGCAAATTATGTGGAATTTTGTCAAGCTTAGAGGGGTATAAAAGATTCTTCTGAGAAGGGTTTAATGCTTTAGGCATGTGTGCCTAAACATGTGGAGTGTTGTGAATCTTTCTTGTACTGGAAACTTTGTGGTTATGGGTGGAAGGTGGGTTGTGGTATATTGGTGGTGGTGTTGTGGTTGTGGGATGTGTTGGCGTGGTGGTGTGGTGGTGTGGTCAGGGGCGTTGAATCCCTGGGTGGAATGGAAGGATAGCATCCAATGAAACTAACGATTTGAAATCCATAATAGTAATATTACAAAATTGTATATAGCACTTGTTCGCGCGAGGGCGTGAAAATTGGTGACTTTTTGACTATTGCCCCCGCCCCAATTTAGACAATGATGACGCCCAGTGGTGGTGGTGGTGGTGGGCGCGGTGTGGTGGTGGTGGTGTGTGGTGGTGTGTGGGTGGTGGTGGATGTGGTGGTGTGGCGTGTGGTGGTGGTGGTGATGGTGGGGCGTGGTGATGTGGTGGGATTGTGTGATAGGGGTAGCCAGGATTTTTTTTTTAAGTGGGTGTCGTTTGACAAATGAGGGGACAAGCACAATAAGTTAGCCAAATACGTAGGGAAACTGCCAATCGGTGCTACAGTCAAGAGACATGCAAAAAAGATTGTTAGATAAAAGAAAATGTGTCATGTGCATTCGTTTGACAAGCTAAACAAAAAAAAATGTTATCATGATTATAATTCGCGCCGTTTGAATATTATAATAATTTTTCGTTTTAGAAGTGATTTTTTTTTTCCGGAAAAAGGAGTTGGTTTTTACAGAAATTGCCAGGGGGAGTTAAACGCTCCAAAGCCCCACCCGTAGGCCTATGAGTAGTGGTGTGGTGGTAGAGGTGATGGGAGTTTTTGTTTATGTAACAGCTCTGCCTGTCGGGGTAAAAACATTGCGGTCGTTCAAGAAATCATCATTTTTAAATTCACCTAGGTCTGCGCAAATTATATATTAAAGCTTCTCACTTTTTTTTATACTAGTATTACTATCAGATATTCAGATTAATTATGATATCCTTGTATTTTATTGATTAGTTGTGCTATCGTAATTAATTTATAAATGGCGAGGATCGATCGTAAAACGGATTAAGAAACGCCTCAAACTTACATTGAAATGAATTTTCGAAGATTTTCAATCTGGTATTATAGTAAATTGAAGTTGAAAAATTGATAGTGCCCTGCTAGTACTGAATTTCACGGAGAAAGTAAATACGTAAAGTTGGAAAGTGTGCGTACAGTAAATTGAGATACAACACATCGCAGACAGGAACATAACAGTAACTGTAACCTGAAAGAAAACGGTGTCCTGTAATTTACCAAATTCAAATCATCTTCAACAAATGGTTGCTTAAATATCAAATAAACACATGGAACACAAATTTAGACAATTTAATGCTGTCATAACAGCAAAAACCATACACATCGAAATATCAATATGTTTAATCGGTGAGAAAAGGTCTATAGCACCGTAATTTAATGGGGTAAATGGAAATCTTCACTCATATGAAATCACGTTTTTTAAAGCAGTAATGTCTTTTAAGAATTTTTCAGGGATTCATTTTGATAAAATTGATTACCGAGTCAAATGCACAAGATTTATTGTCGATGCTAGCAGTCGGAAATATTGGGCGAACGTAGGAGGCCAATATTTGTCATCTACGATACCAATAAATTTTGTATTGAGAAGACAAAGAATCAATTTTTATCATCATTATGTATTTAGGATTTCTAGATTCTAGGTTTGTAAGATAGGCCTAAGTGGGAAATATTCATTAGTGTCATATTTTAATACGGCAGTGCAAATGTATTTTAACTCAGCTGCTGTCAATGTCATTTTTATGTATTATGAGTATATTAATCTTTCAGAATCCCATCAAAGAAGTTAAACCAGCGTCTTCTTTACGTTATTTCCTAATTTACCTACTTTGATTAATAACATAATCCGTATATTAGTATATCGGTTGCATAATGTACACACTGCGTGTGTTTTTGCTGTCAAATTAATAATACCAGCGCGCTGCGCTACGGTAGTGTGACGCTCGCTGGCGCAATGGTATTACGTCAGTGATGCGTAATGCATGAGTCAAAATGGGAATGAATTGATCCCAATTTATTCTCATATGGACTTGCCATTTATTAACTGCGTAAAGCAAACAAGCTTCACCGCTAAGACTGTATTTTTATTGGGTTCATTCGATTGTGTACTAGGTAATATAGAGGGAAGATTCTAAGACATAATAATGGACCTTAACTGAGACGCACATAAAATACGGATTAATTACCGAATTTAAACTGAACGTGTTGAATTTGCCTTTAACTCAGGTATGTTTATTCTCTTCGAGTTCCTGGTGCAAATACAATAATTCCAAACTAATGCTTTTCGTTTATGTGTAGTTTAATAATATTGCACGGATATAGATCATGAAAAAAACTTATATTTTTTTCAGATAATACAAGGATTCGGCTGTTATTCATAACAGCATATAGATCATAAAGATAATCTAATCCTGTGATCAGATCTCTCTCAAGCTTGAAATGCATTGCGGATATCGCATTAATAAGTAAAATCTTGTTGTTTTCTTTTCTTTGAAATATATTATGATATTGCCCAAAGTCTTGCAATGGACATCGTTTTTGACGTGGGATGTAAGATTTACTCTTCCTGTGGTAATATCAAATATTTATGTTGCATAGAACGTATTTGATATCATGACATGCCCGAGGGGGGGGGGGGGGGGGGGGGGGGGGGGGGGGGCGGGTTGAAATGTTTGATATTCAGAGAAACGATCATACGGGGATATAGCGAGTCCGAGTAATAGACAATATTCTGTGGCCTTAAGATTGAATGTACAACTTTCCAAAGTTAATTAGTGTTCTAGTCAAATAGGGTCAGTATATTCCAAATATTGTAAATGATTTCCAAAAGGAACATATTTGAGGTTTTGGAGGTGTTGTTGTTGTTGTTGTGTGTTTGTGTTGTTGTTTGTGTTGTTGTTGTTGTTGTTGCTCGGCTGCGTTGCTGTTGTTGTTTGTGTTGTGTTTGTCTTTGTTAGACAAAGTATAGATAATTAAAGAAAAAAATACAAGTCCAATCAAGGCTGTTTGTGAAATAGTGTATCTACCGAATGACTCGATC
>JZLH01S0470023.1:45224-57724 GCA_001188425.1 Eucidaris tribuloides | reverse complement strand
TGACCAAAATTTTATCAAAAACTTTCCAGGTATATAACGACTTCAAAACAATCAACTCAATTTCGTCAAAATGTGACTTAAGTACTTCTTATTCTACACTCTTCAATTAGATATTTGAATTCATGTCGTACTCAGGAAAGTTCCGACTATTATTTTTGATTGAGGACGGGAGGAAGAAAGCAAAGCCAAGTTTAGCGTTTTGAACATTTTTAATATATTCAGGAGTTTTGCAGTTTTACGGTTTAACTATTATTTTATTGTATTAATCAATGAAACCAAATAATTATGACATATGTTTGTTTCAATTATAATCATTTATTTCATCACAGGCATGATGGCCTTGTGGTGAGAGCGCCAGCCTCACGATAGAAAGGTCGCGGGTTCAAGCCCCGACCGGGTCATACCAAGCACTCTTAAAATTTGGTTTACCTATACAGCCATCAAGGCGCCCGGCATTCTAGAAGAGAGAAGGGTATATATGGCCCGCTGGTAGAACGGTATATTTGACCGAAGAGACTACCCTGGGTAAATAAGACGTGATTATTATTACAAGTGGTTACTCGCCTGCCGACGACTTTGAGAAATAAGACAATCTGGCAAGGATATAATGTATACGGAGTGAGTTATCGGTCTTCAACGGAGAATCTAAATTTTTACCAAACGCAAGGGGCGCACGCTCATTGTACTTGCGAAATGTACATTAGATAATTTCTTAAAACTCACATTTGCAACCTAAATAGGCCTATCAGTGACAATACAATTATTATCTGACATGTTTTGGGAGCATTGTTTTTTGTTTTTTTTATACAGCAATTCGGAAAAAGTTGCTAAAAGCAGACTTCGTGTTATGCATGAAAATACTGTAGTTTTTTTTTTCAAATGTTTGTATGTTTATCGGTGATGTGGGCATGGACACGTGAAAAAAAATGAGATTTTCTTTTTCTGGCGTTACTCTTTCTCACACGTGAATTTTATTATGAATAACACGTGACTTTAAATATTACGGGTAAGGTGACTTGTAGCATATTTTCTCGATTGGAAGGAGGACAGTATAAGAACATATACGTCATAAGCTGATGAATTATTTTATCTTCAATCTACGGCTACATGTAGCTTATGGTAATTTATTCCCCACATTCTTGAAATTTCATCGTTCCTTACCAACTACATATTTATCACCGTCTCCTATAATCCCGGAATCTAAACAGAATAATCCGTTCAAAACAAGACTCAACCACATCATATAATTATATGATCCCCATAATCTATACCAATACTCATGTATCCAAATGCTATCACGGATGCTCAAGGTACAGGGACTCGATGGATTAAGAACGCTCATACCTATAAATATATGTATTCATGTATTCTTTTAAAAGATTCACATGCGAATTCATTTCAATTCCAGGATACAAAATAAACACATACAACAGAAAACTGATATAAAGCAACATGATAATACAATTTGAGAACAATGTGGATTTGCGGGAAAGCCCTAAAAATGTCAAGACTTTCTGATGAGGCAGTATTCCTAGGACAAAAAAAAAGATTTACAAGTGAATAGATTATATTACATGCCTTAATTAATATGAGGTTATAAAGGCCAACAGGCACGTTATATTTCCCATAATCTCACTCATATTCTGTGCCTAATTTCTTATACAGTGCGTCCCAGGAAAAAAAAAACAGAACCATAAAACAATTACATGCTTATTGTGCGGGAGCAATGGAGCGTATTATTAAAAACACATGTAAAAAAATTAAATTTAACTTGTGATTTTTCAAATGATACATTAAGCAAACATATTTAATCATGCATCTCTAAGTACCAAGACTTTGAAAAATATCAAAAACCATTTGCTACACTTGTTGGCTTTGACATCATGACTAAGATCCATCTCTTTTTTTTCCTGATGTGCATGGTGTTAAAGCCATTAGTGAAGCATTTGTTTGTTTGTTTGTTTGTTTGTTTGTTTGTTTGTTTGTGTTTTTTGGGGGGTACATTCAGTTTTTAAAGTCGTGGTACTCATGAATAAATAAGTTTGCTCAATGTATCATTTGAAAGAGCAAAAGTTAAATTTTATTTTGAACATTTTTTTAATCATACAGCCCAATGCTTCCGCACAATATGCATTTTTCGTGTTTGTCTAGAGGTTCTGTTTTTTTTTCTGGAACGCACTGTATTTTATTTGGCTTTTCTTTCTGCTCTTCATTTCTATTAATATGCTCTGCAACCTTCTTTTAAATTCTTAAATTAAAAGGGTTAATATATATACAAATATATAATATGCTCTGCCTGTCTGTCTGTTTGTCTGCACTCTGTCTGTATGCATGTATGCATGTATCATCTTCCTATCTATCTCTACCGTGGACACGTTGTTCTCAGACCAGTAGTATCAAACTTTCTCAATACCTTTCGCTTGCGATATTGCTGTCCAAAATGAGTTTTCACAATACAAATGTGAATACAATTAACATGATAATAGTCCAGTATACACCCACCTTTCAAAATACCATCAACATTATTTTCTTGACGGTTTGGCTAAATTAGTAGTCCCATTTTTGGTGCACCCCCCCCCCGTGTCAAAATCACTTCACCCACCACCCTTTCCTTCCAATTTCGGTAATTTACATAAACTGCCACTGCAACTGCGACGGTCAATATTTTTTTCCAAAGCAGCAGTGATTAAGAGAAGCAATACTTTAAAGGCAGGGAATCTCATTGGCACACATCCCCGCAGACCAGGAAAAGATAACTCATGCCCTTAGACTATTGATGAAGGTCATGTCTGTGAAATCTGGAGGGCATGTAATTACCTAGAATTTGAAAAACGCGAAAGAAAAACAATGGCCGTTTAGTGGACGTTCTATGGTAGGAGTTTTTGTCTCGCAAGACAAAAAAAAATCAAATCAAAGTGTAACAGTCACTACAATTCCACTCAAACTTAGTTTTTAGCTCCTATACTTTGCTGAAGGTAATCAGATGGAATTTTCTTCTATATGCCAGTGTATTTACACAATGTTAATTTTTAGGCAGCATGCAAAAGAGATGCTTGGCCTTTAATTATTATCACCACTGAACATCACTTCACTCTGGTCAAATTTCCCCTCTGGTGTTACCACTTTTGTTTCTTTCTTTATAAAAATCGAAATCCTAATCTTGTTTTACAATCACGCACAAAATCCTAACTGTTTGTCCACCACAAATCACCATGGGATTTAACGATGACCTCTCACAATCTCCCTCACTCTTTTACGGAGCGGTAACGTTATATTTCCGAGATAAAAACTACAGATAAGCGTGAAGACCGATTCGAAATTCACGTATTTTGTGAGATTCAACGTGTAAGAAAATACAATCAGACGACAAGTTAATTTATTCGATGGATCCGGTAGATGACAGATAAAAATCACATTAAATGAAAGAGAAATTCTCAGGTCCCTATCTTCAACCCGAACCAAAGGAAGAAAAAAAAGAGTGAAGATATAATCGGTATATTTACTGTTTAAAGCGATATCTGTCTGTGACCTCTGATTCTCACATTTAAGTTAAAAAAAAAGTCGTAGAACAAAAAAACATACCTACAGAGACAAAAATAAAATAAAAAGATAAAAAATACGCCATGAATAGAATTTTGTAAAATAAAATAGAACGGTAATTGATCACTTCGATAGGGTTTCAAAATAATTGGCGCCCTTTAAAATGGTCGAAAGCATCGGGAGTTTTGTGTCGTTTTGGTTGTTTTGTTTTGTTTCTATCCTGCCACTTTATTCACGTGGGAGTTACTGATATTGAAGAGCAACGGTTTTGATTTACACAAGCTTTTAGCATGTACATTGTACACTTTTAAAGGCTGTGACTTTAATTTCTCAAAACCTTTCTATTCGGCCGAGAAGAAAGCTAGTACATAAAAATACAGCATTCAAAGCTTGGGGTAACACGTTACGAGTAAAGTTTTTTAAATGTAAACAATAAATCATTTGAAATGTATCTTGTATCTTTTAGGTTTCGGACACTGGATGTAGATTTTACCCACTGAGTTTGAATTTGGTAAATTTAGACGAATGGTAGCAAAGATTGTTTGACAATCATACAACTGCCCTGGTGTGAGTTTTTACCTTGTAAGTATTGATCAGCCGGGGTATTCAGTTTTCACTAGATGATACTCGAATCAGGTCTGGCAGTCAAACTGGTTTAAAGCCCAGTATAGTTTTAGTTAATGGTAAAAAAAAAATGATTTTTGTGCAATTGTTTTTCGATACACCTTTATGATCTATCAATGCCCTGAAAATTACTCGCTCTGAAACTCTCTCATGTTTTGGAAATTACATAAAATGTGAAATGTCGGGGGGGGGGGACACAACGACAATTCCCACAGGTTATGTACATACCGCTACATGTTCTCCAATAATTTAACATCATAATTTGTTACTTGAATTATTTTCAGTAGGTTTGATTTTGTTTTCTGATGTCTGGGGTGATAATTGAATACTTTGTGAAAGATTGAGAACAGAGTTGCATGACCGACCAAAATCATATAGGGCCTACTTGGGCTTTGATAACTGTGTGAAATTTAAACTCAGTATCAGCGTTTTTCACGAAATGTGACTTTTCAGCCCCAAGGCGTTTGTGAGATGAAGATTTATGTGTGAATCCTTACATTATAAATGATTTCAGCTTATTTAATTGATAAGGTCATTTTGGGGTGTCAAGTCATGGACACAGTCTTTAATCTCCAGTAGTACGTGTTATTGTTATTGTTCTATGTTCCTGGAAATTAAATAAATAAATAAATAAATAAATAAATAAATATAATATATATATATATATATATATATATAAATAAATATACTATATATATATAATATATATATATATATATATAGTATATATATATAATATATTATATATATATATATATATATATATATATATATATATACACTTATGCTCATAATTATGGAATACTTAAAAACATTTTAGAAGTTGCCATTTTTACATGAACGGTACGTCTGGCGATTATTATATATTGTTCGCCCCAGGTGAAACAATTATAATCTATGGTATTTCAGGAAATTTTGAGCATTTTGTAGCGTCCGACTTGACACTAAAAACCTGTGTTGTATAAATGGCGGTGTGGTTGTTTGTTGTTGATAAGGTGGTTGTTACGCGCGTTAGTAGACTTGTAACAGACACTATATTCTGATGTTAATTTGTCAAATGAATTAATCAAATTTATTAGGTTTTTGTGTTGTTGGTTTTAATTACTTTTAATTTAATACCTTTTCGTGATTTTTGGTGGATTTAAAAAAAAAAAATATATAGTTGTTATTTCGCTCAAATGTATTTTAGTTTTTACTTTAGTCATCTCATGAAATCCAAAATTGCTTCACATACTGCGTTTTTTGTGAAATAACACTTATCTTGAAATTTTGGGCGATATAGGAGAAAGAACTTAAGTATCTACAAAATATTCCATAATAATTATTACTGAGCATGAGTGTATATAAATAAATAAAGAGAAAAAAATAAATAAATAAAACAAACTGTTTCCCCCACTACTGATCGACCTCCACATGAAACGTGGTCGGCAGAAGGGTCCTAACACTAAATTCCCTCTAACTTGAAAACCATTGACTTTTTATCACATGAAATCAAAGAAATGTGATATCTTTAGATATATTTGTCAAAGTGTTGAGTGCAAATATCAAATAAAATTAGATAAAATAAGGCCCTTCTGCGGGGAACATTATGCTTGGCCCTTCTGCCGGCTATATAGTGCCTATATTCGGTCTTCAGTTGTATTTATCGCACGCCCGTTCTTCATTTACACAGCTTTTGTTCTTGCGTTTTTGATTGTTGCTTATATTGGATTTTTTTCGAGTAAATCGCCATTATTTTAACATAGGTGTTTTTTACATAATACATCGTCTATTGGGGGAACTGAGAATTCTGAGAAGTTTTGTCATCGCATTGTTCATGCCAAAATGTATAACTAAACATACAGAATAACATAGCAAATTGTACATCATCAGATGTCCAGAATCCACTCTACAGGTTTGTCGATTAATTTTTCTGCTAAAACGCACAAGTAAAAAGTTATCACAGACTAAAAACACCTATGCACCCGAGTACGGGTTGGCCACACTACCATCGAACAATTCTGCAGCCTATAGTTTCATATTGCACGCGGCAAAGCAATATTAGCTTGTTGTTTGGGGTATGATATTGTTGTCATTGATGCTTCCACTTTGACGGTGGCAAAATAAGTGACATTTTAAAGATAATGTTATTTAATTCTGTATCAATGTTCATTGTACAAAGATGTGATGAAAACAGTATCATGTACACTTCTGCTCATAATTATGGAATATTTTGTTGATACTTAAGTTCTTTCTCCTATATCGTCCAAAATTTTCAAGACAAGTGTTTATTTCACAAAAACGCAGTATGTGAAGCAATTTTGGGATTTCATGAGATGACTTAAGTAAAAACTTGAGTACGTTTAAGCGCAATAACAATTATATATATTTTTTTTTAAATCCACAAAAAATCATGAAAAAGTATTAAATTACAGTAATTAAAAAAAACACAGAAAACTGATAAATTTTGATCTAATGTCATTTATCACTAAATAATAACATCAGAATAGTGTCTTTTACAAGTCTAATAACGCTCGTAACCACCACGTGACTCAACAACAACAACAACACCGCCATTTATAAACACAGGTTGTAGTGTCGAGTCGGACGCTACAAAATGCTCAAAATTTCTGAAATACTTAGATTATAATTGTTTCCCCTGGGGTGAACAAATATTAATCCCAGACGTACCGTTCACGGAAAAATGGCACTTCTAAGATGTTTTTTTTAAGTATTCCATAATTATGAGCATGAGTGTATAATGAAAGAACGCTTGAAATGAAAGGAAAGCTTAAAAAGACATTTATGTAGATTTAATAAATGCAGAATAATTCAAGAAACCCAATTAACCTATCATCATTGAAACTTACAGACATAACTTTCAAAGTTTTGCCTTGTCCTCTCCAGATGGTAATTTTAGTCTGATGTCTGTCTGCATTCAGAGAATACAGAACATTAAGAGAAAGAAAACGGTGAAAGTTTGAACAAATTATTTTGACTGAACCGTTCAAGGGTTACGAATGTTCAAAGTTTATGAAGGGCCTAATCCTTACAATGGAGGATTCTCAAATAGGAAACTCTTACCACTTTTTTCAGATGAAAGTGTAGAGAACTCCCTTTTGGATTTGTACATACATTTACATATTTCTGATAATTATGATAGTTGAGAAGGGAACCAAATTCAAATTTAATTCAAATTAATTTATTTCCCACAATCTGCTAAATACATACAATACAAAAATGAGCATAAAAAATATTTTTGTTAAGAAATACTTGTACAAGCAAGAGAAAATCAGATTTTTTTTATTTTAAAAAATTAGAATAAGTGAAACAAAAATTGTGTACAAAACCAACTGACATTCAGCCGCACTTTCAGACTGGTAGAGTGAAATTCGTATTTAAGAATCCACCATAATAAGGATTAAATAAACTTCAAACTATCACCTATTGAACGGCTCAACGAAGTTTGTTCAAAGTTGACCGTGTTTTCTTTCTTTTCTTGTTCTATATACTCTTAATGCAGGAAATTGTTTGGGTTTCACTCCACTTTACTATTTGACCTTTCAACTGCAAATTTTTCATCAGTCCATTGTTGCATCGTAGATCATACTGGACAACTCGAAGGCGTGAAAAAAGGTTTGTCCTGCCAACACTGATTTTTGAACCTCAATTTTGAATTAATGGCGTAAAAATTAACAATTGAATTTGCTACTGGAGAGCTTGGCCAGTATCGGAAATAAACAGAAATTATTTTTTTCATGCCCACACTACCCACCCACGAATTCCATCATGTCTGCGCTATTTCTTCGTGAACTCAATTCTCCCCCAATGTATCCCCGCATTTAGGCCACTGGTTTCTTAACGGTGTGGGAAAGGAAAGGTAGCAACCGAAGTTGGGTAAAAAATTGCACACAGCGAACCGTCAACACGAGGCCAAGAAAAAAAATCCCTTCGATTATAAATATCTTTTCAATTAAACCCCCGCGGATTACACGAGGATTATTCATGGTCATTTAGCTTTAGGCCTACATGTGACAGTAATGACGTGACGGAGTTTGATTACGAATACAGGTATGGGGGTTAATCTTATGAACAAGGGATTACGAAGTTTGCGTGGTATATGGGATTAATTAAAGGCGAGACGAGCCCACTCAAGGGTCGTCTAAATGGACACATGTAGCAGGACTACGAGACGTTCAACGTATATAGGTCAAAATTGCGATAAACATTCTGAATCACCTTAATAAGTCATCGAGTTGCTTTCATCATATGTCAAAAACCGGGTAAATATTTGTCGAATATTGATGTTTTTGCAGTGACAACACATATCCAAATTTAGAGGAAGAAAATGGCAAAAGCCACCAAAAATATCAAAATTTAGAGGGAGAAAATGGCAAAAGCCACATGGGTTATACGTAAAGTTAATACATGTAATCGTTTGATTTGTGTCGCTAAGATTTAAGTTGAAAACACATCTGGGAGGATTTAAACCGGAGATTCTTGGGTACGCGCAGATTCCTGAAACTTTCTCAAAATGATTTGAGCAAATTTTTGTTGTTTGCTGTTGTTTTTGTTGTTGTGGGGTTTTTGTGTGTGTGTGGGTGTGTATTTCTGATTTACTCTTATTTGGAACCAAACAAAGGGATTTAGCATGCCTTTTCATTTGTATAATTCCTCTTGTAAAATTCATCTACCGAAAGGTTCATATTGTATATCAACTAAAGAAATACATGATTGCAATAAACCCAAGTTTGATGTTTGGGCAAATGGATTTAGGTGATATGAAATAAGAGACTTGACACGATGAACTTCGATATTCACACAATATTTTTTTATTATTGATAATAAACATTTACAGGCGTATTTACAGAATAATTTTCACTGGTTATATAAATAGACACTGTGGATAATGGAAGTAAGGAAAATATACAGAATACGGACGGAACAAGTTTTTTTTTTCTCAAGGCAACGTACAATAAATGTTTTGCAATAATATTACATGACATGTCCATAACATACATGTGTGTCTGTATGTGTGTAAGAGTTCATAACAAGCGTGGAAGTGACAATGGAATGCTTTCATTTCCTGAGTATGTATCAAAAGTAAAACAAAAACAAGAACACATCAAGACACTCAAAGCCATATTCAAATTTTGGCTGCACAAAGTACTCATAAATCCCTCCCCTCACCCTCCCTCTCACCCTCCCCCTCACCCCTCCCCCATTCATAACACGCTTAGAAACGACATCGATTTTCTCGTACTATAAAAACGTAACGCCACACATTGCGAGAACAAGCTGAACACAAAAGTGGCGCAATTAAAGTAGGTACTATTTTCCCCGAAAAAAAAATATTTTGTACAACTCCTGAAAGAGTTCTCGATCCTTGCACGACCCGAATCTACCTCAACAAAGGAAGACACAAACCACATCACATCGCCACGGAATGAATATGAAAATCATAAATATAATTAATCATAAAAGTGGTTCTTCATTATGATGCAAACAGCTGAATCTAATAACAGAGAATAATATCGAAACCCGAAATATCTTAGACACAAATACTTACCCAGTAGTATTTATCAGTTTCGCGGGGTGGTATTGAAAACGCGCTATTCGTTCACGTGTTCACGTGAAAGGGCGCATCTATACATTCATGTTACAGAATAATTACGTTTATCGATTTCTAGCAACGTCAAAATAATATATTTGTTGCCTTCAAAACATAAATCTCTTATTAATGGGTAAGAAAAACCTGTCGCTCTTACATGCGAGAATGATGTTGTTTACTCGGTTGCAGATATTTACGAACGTTACCCTTATTCTGATATACTTTGTATCCTAAAAAAAAAATGATAAAATCATAATGTCATATATCACTTTCCATTATTTCTATAGAAAATGTCATTAAAATAATCACACGTACAGACAATCACATCGATTTTTTACCGCAACGAGCAACAAAGAGATACGAGGTATTTATCAAACCGCATGGTACAATAACAAGTTAATGATCGTGTTTACGTGGTCATGAAGAGAAGATATTCTCTTTCCTCCTTTTCCTTTCTGTAAATCATCGAGCCAGCTTGTTTTTTTTTTTTTTTTTTTTTTTTTGGGGGGGGGGGGTTATTGTTATGGGACGCTTTCCATAGACAGTGGTCATCAAATTGCAAGTTAAGGCGCAATCTTTTAATCGGTAAATCCGACGCCTTTCAAAACTAAACACAACAAACAAACCAATAATCGGGACCAAATCTTTTCGGTTCAATATTTTTTATGTTTACGGAATTTCACGATTTTATGGCCAGTCACTGCACGTCCATATTCCAAAAATTCAATGACGTCATTTCGTATCAAGTGCTACCATGTTTGGTAGCATTTCGGACGAAAATGTCTTGTGTAAACAACAACAAAATATCTTAATGAACAGATGATAAACAAAGAGAAACAGTACTTATGTACGTTGATAAATTCTTGGATTTCAGAGGAATATTGTATTTCAAGAAATATTGTATTAATCCATTACAAATGAAAACAGAGGCAAAATAAAAGAGCAGAAATTAAAAGGTCACGTCTATAGTAAATGCAATTGATAAAATAAAAGATGCCATAATGCTTCGTCCAGGTTTATTAGTGGTATTGTCCAGTGCATTTTACTAAATCCATCACTATCCGAATAAAGATTTTTTTTCTTTTGGGTGATTTCATACTTAAAATAAATAGGGCCGTTTCAATTTGTTTCAATCTGCTGTTCAAACAAATGAGGAATGAAGATTCGATTTATAGTCATGTTAGAGTACTAAGCATAAGGCAATAATAATCATTATTAGACATGTTGAATTAATTATTCATTTTCAACAAACAAGAAAATCTTGACTTGTGTTCCCCCACAGATCTAACCATTTTGTTTATTCTGCTTGCAGCAATTATTTATTGTCTCTTTCCGCAGATTAGCCCCCTGGATGTTTTTAATGTTGTTGACGTTAATAATAATAACAACTTCTATTTATATAGCGCTTTTCATAACAAACATATATCAAAGCGCTTTACAATTACATAGAATATTAAACAAAACTTTATGATGAACAAAATTGAAGATATTAAACATAAGATACAAAGTATAATAACAATCTAAGAACTATTTTGATATGCCTTCTCCATCAGATGTGTTTTTAATTTTGACCTGAACAAAGTAATATTAGTGATGCAACGAATTGAGGCTGTGAGAGAATTCCACAATCGGGGGGGGGGGGGCAGAGAATGAAAAGGACCTATCACCAAAATATTTTGTTTTTGCTTTTCTAACAGTCAAGAGGATTTGATTGGCAGAACGAAGGGACCTAGTGAGTTTGTATAACTGAATCATTTCCGAAAGATAATTTGGAGCACGACCATGTATAGATTTGAAAGTCAAAAGAAGAATTTTGAACTGAATGCAAAATCTAATGGGGAGCGAATGCAACTGTTTAAGAATTGGTGTGATATGGTCATGTTTTTTGGTGAGGGAAACTAGGCGTGCTGCAGAGTTTTGAATTCTCTGCAGCTTGGCCAAATCCTTTTCCGGGATTCCATGGAGCAGGCTATTACAACTATCCAGGAGGGAACTGATAAATGCATGGACGAGAATCTCAGATGATGACTTGGTGAGACATTTCCTAATTTTACCAATTTGTTGTTGTTGTTGTTTGTTGTTCATACCAGACAGATTATTTGTCCTTCTGTCCAATTGTTCTCATTGATAAGCTTTTTCCACAGGTTCATTAATCCGTTTTGTTAGTTGTTCATATTTTTTTACACAGTTGTTTGATTGGCTCTTGTATTTTTTTTATTTCAAGTTGGTTGACTTAATTGACATTTTTTTTGGGGGGGGGGCCCAAGTAATGTTTAGTAGTTTCAGTTTCACCGTCTCAAAAAAAGAAATGAAATAAACTAAAAAATAATGTATGCAAAAACAATTCCTACATTTTCAACTGCATTTAGATATGTCAGGTTATGACTGTACATGATACAAAACCAAAACGTCACAAAGTGTAAAAGGCAAGGTATGTGGACATAAAAGACAATTGATTAATAGATATGGCTGTTTGTGGGATGTGATACAGCAGCTGGGCCTAAAAGAAATTTAAACTAGAAAAGTTCGACTGCACGCAGTCATTCGATGGGTATGCCTCCGCCTGTGCGCCACTATGTAGGAGCTAACAACCTGATTATATCAACAGTTAGCACTCCTAACTGAAGCTATAGGTTTGACACAAAGTTCATTGACACTTTGACCCTTGACCCTGACGTTGACTCCTGTGACTCTACCAAAATATTTGTCTTTTGGTTTTGAACGCTAACCGCCAAATTACATACAG
>JZLH01S0470023.1:12356-43859 GCA_001188425.1 Eucidaris tribuloides | reverse complement strand
TGAAATTATAGGCAGAAAATAGCATTTTGGGACAAAGTTCATTGATCTTTGACACTTAACCTTGACCTTTGACCCGTGACTCTACCAAAGTATTTGTCTTTTGGTTTTAAACCTAACCACCAAATTATATCAACAGTGAGCACTCTTAACTGGAGTTATAGGCAGAAAATGGCATTTTAGGACAACGTTCATTGACCTTTGACCTTTGACCCTTGACGGATTTGTCCCAAAATCTAATCAATTCATCCTTGCCTAGTGGTCTACCCTTGGTCCAAGTATCATCAAAATTCCTCCAGCGGTACTTCAGTAATCTTGTTCACAAGAAAGTGTGGACGCACGGACGTACGGACCCACGGACGTACGGACGGACAACCCGAAAACATAATGCCTCCGGCTCCCTTACGGGGCGGAGGCATAAAAATATATATATATATAATATATATATAAATATTTGGTTTTTGTGGTCTAGTGGTAAAGACATTGGTGTTCTCTGCCAAAGACCAGGGTTTAACTCCTGGCTGAGGCCAGATTTTCAACCTTTGCTGTTTTTACCCACAGAGCATCAGGTATAGGGAACTTTGATTTAAGCTCCACTCCTAATTCTCTCCTAATCTAATGTCTCACATTTACATATAAATGTCATCCGTGACAGCGAATGCCATATAAAGTCCTAATAAGTAAAGACACAACAAATTATACAAATAGGTGATTAGCACAAAAATATATACCTCCAGATCTGATCAAACATTGCATGCTAAAATATGTCTATTATTTGATCTCAAATTGTACTATTGACAAATGCTTAGTTGTGTATCTCTACTTATTTATGGCCTTAGAATCTGCGACTTTATAAGAGTATCGTTGTGACGGGTCACATGTATGAAAACATACAAAAAATAATATAACCTACTCACAGGGTCAATGGATTCATTAATTACATTTAACGCTGCTCATACTCCATAATTTCACACATCCTCTGTTAATAAACAAATAAACAAATTAAAAATAAAATAAGGAAAATACACATATCTAAAGTGGGTTGTTTTTTAGCAGTTGTTACATTGATACAAACAGAAAAAAAAATTCTCATATTGAAAAGTGGGTTGGTTTTTTAGTAGTAGTTACATTGATAGAAATGGAAAACAATACACCATACCTCTACAAATGTTAAGTGATATTTGACTTGGAAGTGAACACAGAATAGAAAAATATTTCAAAAATATGACAGTACCAGGTTACCATTATGAATTAATGAAAATGAACACACATACATTATGTACACATATAAAACTTTGTAAAACTTATCATTATATATATAAATATATGTAAATTAAATGTAAAACTGGATGAAAATTATGAAAATTATATGTTCAGTTTGTTTGAAATGTACCAGTCACATAACAAAATGTATCATCACAGGGATATACAAAAACATAAATATATAACTACTCTCTCTATACAGACATATCCATGATCACTTACACTGTTAATTGATGTTTGTTCTGACAAAATACAAACATGCAAATCATGTATTATTACTTTGTATAAAGAAGACAACCTTGCCAATGTGATTTGAGAAATATGGTATAAATTCCAGTACATGCAATCGCCTTCAATGAATATTGTTTTCACATATTGTACGTGGCAAAACAGTAAAAAATTGACATGTAATATAGAAATTGGGTGGACTGGAAACTATAAGTTTACTCTGTTAATGTACACCGTACATGTATACAAATATTATCTCTTTAACTAAATTGTTCATATTTATCAACAATGAAGAATTTTCAAAAAACACAACCGCAAAATCCCGCAAATATTTTTGTTTTCATGCATGAAAGACATTCCAAATGATGTTAAAGAAAATGTTGGCACTACACGAACTTAGATTCTTAATTTGATTCAACTACTGATGTAACAGAACCTAGAGGCACCCAAGGCAGAGGCAACCGGACATAAAAAGAAGAGTTCCATTTGTCTAGCATTAGGGCATAAAAATCACCATTTAACAATGTTTCCAGTAACAGAAAATCTTCACTACATGCTCCATGCTACCAGTGTCTCTGATAAGGTACAAAATGAAGGCCTGAAATCAAATCCACTTCAAAATGATCATAAAGGCAAAAATCAATAAGACACCATTCCAGTTTTCCCCATAGAGCATTGTGTTGTAGAATTTTTGTCCGCAGTACATTAATTCATTTGCGCATATTTATCTGTTCATATTTCGATAGTGACAGCATAACTCTCTAAAGTTTTAGGATTTGGGATGTTTATTTGTCCATTCAAACACTATCATCTAGGTCAGATATCAAAGATTGACAAGTTCTAAATAGGGCTTCCAGAATGGTCTTAAAGTGTCTTTAAGACCAAGACCAACACCAAGGCCAGGATCGAGAAAATTGGTCTCATATAAAAGACTCGTCTTAACTGTCAAATCGTCTTACATTACATCATTCTGTTGTGCACTATTTTGACAACGAAAGCTTTAGAAACTGACATTATAAAAGGAAGAGTAGCACCCTTTTGCAAGACGGGTCAAAACTGCAAACCTCTTCTCATACTTCGCGTAAAGTTAGAATATAGTTACAGTAGTAGGTGTGAGAAATACAGTATCATACTAATTAGCCACTTAAATTTTAACAAAACAAAGGAAAATGTAACCTCATGTTACCTCTCCATCAATGGGAATTTGACAGAGATGGAGTCGAGGCCGGCCTCGAGGCCAAATTTTGCTGGTCTTGGTCTTGGCCTCGGACCGAGTCACGTGTACAAAGTCTATGGGTATATATTTTTCCAGCGGCCTGATTCGGAATCGTCAGCCTTGACTCCATCCCTGGAACTTAACTACCATTCCACCTCATTTGAATTAAATGTTAATGCATGAGGAAGAAGCTTTTCAAAAAAATATTTCAAAAGCTGTGATTTTTCTCATAAATGGCATACTCATGGCAAAAAGCTACAGGCAAGGTGTGTTTCTGTCATAATTTGTCTTTTATGCTAGGTTCACACTGCTGATCTGTCAACTCGATCAGGTCCGATCAAGCCAATGTTGGGCCTGGTCTCGCTCGGCAAGGTAATCGGGGTCAATCTACCTTGATCGGGGTTATCCACAACGTTCTGGCTCCCTACTCGAATATTTTTGGCATGTTAAAAATATTCGAGTAGGTAACCAGAACGATGTCGATCAAGGCAGACGGACGCCGATCATGGTAGATTGAGCCCGATTACCGGCCGAACTGGACCGAAAAGGCCAAAAATTGGCTTGATCGGGCCTCATCGAGTTGTCAGGTCGGCAGTGTGAACCTGGCATTAAACTCATATTGGACATATTTCTTCACCATTTCAAGGCTGTGGGCTTGCAAATAAGGGCTACTAATTTATAATAATCATTTTTACACAAAATTCATCGCAACAAGCATTTCATACTGTGGAAAGATGTGAAATGTTCTGTCCTGTGCCACAATAATGAATTTCACACAAATATGTCAAAAAAAAACCAAAATGCAGTCTGTATCTGAACATCCATCTAGAACAAAGTTAACTCTTGACAAGTTGAGCATTTTTAAACAATGCCAATGATCCAGCATCGAGCGAATTGAAAAGGCTGAGATGAGGATGGTTAGATGGGTGTGCAGGGTATCATTATGGGTGTGCAGGGTATCATTATGTGAGAGGAAGAGAAACAAAGACCTCCTCCAGTCAATGGGCCTGGTAAGGATAGGACAGGTGATGAGAAAGAGCAGGCTGAGGTGGTATGGACATGTGGCTAGGAGAGAAGAGACCCACTGGCTACAAAGAATACTAAATTTCACAGTTGTTGGGAGGAATCCATGTGGTAGACCTCGCAAGACATTGGAGGAAACAATCAAAGAAGACAGGAAAGTGTCTAACATTACCCACATTGGCCTTAATGACAGGACAGTATGAAGCAGAGCCATCAAAGAAATACACTGTCCAACCCCACAAAGTGGGAAAAAACTGGGCTATTTCAGACCAGGTTTTTACTGGGGGAGGGGATTCAATTTGACCCCCCCCCCCTTCCGATCTTGGCAGCAGATCGCGCGATCGCCACGAAAATTTGTACGCACATAGAGATAGATGTCAACTACAAGACTGTGTAGTAAAATTTTCAAAAAATGGTGTTTTTTTTTAATTTTTTAAGTAATTAATTATGCAAATAAGTGTATGAAATTATGTTTTCGCCTTTAACTCGCTTACAATAGCTAGCAGAATGCTAATTTTTGGTGAAAATGTTCATTTTGACATTTGTAACAATTATCTACAAAAGAAATTGCCAAATCAGAATTAATTTCTTATGTATTTTATTGTTTTGTGAATTTCTTATGTATTTCTTTGTTTTTTCAGCCTTTTGATCTTTATTGTTTTTTCGATGAACTTTGTCGGGGACACAATTGTGATCATAAACAGCATAAACTTAATCCATATCAATCAGTAAAAGTAAAATTAATGATTTTTGGCTGAAAACACAATTTGCATTGATTTTGTACACGAAATCACATTTTTGAGCAATTTTTGGGCCTGACATGCATATATAAAAAATTTTCGCGAAAATGGTCTCAAAAGATGCGCAAGACTTGAAAGTTAAAAGTCAGCGAGCGACGCGGTCAAAAAATTTTGCGCGGCGGAGTAGTTGTGAAATACGTCCAAGACCCCCGCCCCCCCCCCCCCGTTTAACATAGGGTTAAACGTTGATGATGATGATGATGATGATGATGATGCCACATTACATTGATCAAATTTTGGAGTGTAGTGTCAACTTCAAAAAGCTATATACAACTTTCTACACATGTATGTTGGATAAACAGGTTATGACCAAAGTTGAAACACTGTAATTATTCTCATTCCCATATTGTAAACATTTCTAAAGTGAGAGTGAATTTTTTGATGTTATATATTTCACAACAGTTATAGATATGCATTAAAACACAGAAAATGTGCATGTTTTTCACATTTCATACAAATAACTGTGATAAAATCTCATGCTTGCCGAAAAAATATCCAACCAGTTTTAGGAAAGATTTTGAAAGATTTATGAAAGATTTTTAATGATTTTTAAAGATGTTGATAAGTTTTATGAAGGATGTAGTAATAAAAGATTTGTTTTACTGCCATACTATTCATATCATTGTCACTTGCTTAAGAATAAAAATTTGTGTCGCAAAATTACGCCAGTGACATATTCAGAGTGAATTCATTTCACCCTTCAACAAAATTGTAACCCAACATGCTAACCAGTTAACTACGGGTCAGTAGCTCTTGCCTTGAACAAATTATATACCATCTAACTTTGTGGATTTCATCAAGTTTCATTGGGACACTGTATCCTACCAAGATGCTGCGCTGCCTCCCGTGCTACAAAATGAACGGTATGCAGTTACAAGCTGGTGCATTGCGTCGTCACACCCCGTAATATTCAGTTACATCGTTGTGTGTGGAAGAAAAGTGATCAAAGGCTCAATGCACCCAAACCTCTGCAGAATGAAGGATAATTCCTGTCAATAATCCAAGTGAGAATAGATATCATATTATTTCCCCTTCGGCTAAGAGCTGTGGCAATCCCCTCTCACCTCGACCTACATTCTGACTGAGCACTCGGTACGGAATTGGGTTGATTGCCTGAGGGGAGGGGGCACAGGGGTAAGTTACCCCTTATGATTGGGGGAGGGGGAGGGGGAGGGGAGGCTCTCTTATTTAATCTGCATTTTTACCCCACATCCTATCCATGTCTATACTCATGTTTTGAACTGATTTATCACTGATGACTCATCATTGATGAGTCTTGGTCCTTCCATGATCAAATACCACTGCCCCCCCCCAATTCTGCATTTCCTCACTACTCCCTAGATACTGATGTGCTGTATATTGTTATATGAATTTGAAACCTTTGAAACACTATGTCTCTCATTGCTACTGTGACCAAATTCAACAGACTTTGCATGTGATAGTCGTATGTGTGGTATTGAAAAGGTTGATCGTAATCAAGCTGGGCTTTTTTGGCTATGCTATTATTGGGGGGGGGGGCTGATTCCACCCCCACAAATTTGGTCTCAAAAGATGCGTAAGATTCAAGAGAACAAGTCATGGAATGCTGCGGCAACTGCTTTGTACGTTGCAGACATATTGCGTCAACCATCATATATTGACAGGAGGGGAGACCAACCTCACACAGCCTGTAGATTGTATTTCATGATAACAAAATCTGCAGCTTGTACATAGAGAGTAGCCTATGTAGGGGAGGGGGCAGAGGGATGGGGGATCAGGCACTCACATTCTTGGAAATAAAAATAGTAGAAAACCATTACGGTTCACATCATTTAATTACTAGTCTTAGACAACTTCTCATACTGTAAGTGTGAGTGTGTGTCTGAGTGTTCGGGGGCACTTGGAGCAGAACTAAATACAGTCTCATATTGCCGTTTCTTTATAGACTCTCACATCCGACGTCCGCGTTGCCGGTCTCTTACTGATGGCCTGACTGTAGGACGGCAATTCCGGCTCGGTGGTATACGTGTCTAAAATGTTGCCCGGAGTGATCGGCCGAAGGGGGGCGTGCGACGCGAAGATATCCGTCCGGGGATCTGGGTCCGATTTCGAGTGGTGGTGTCGGGTGGCGCCCTGCATCGTGTGAGGGCGCTGGTGGTGACCCGGGCTGGGCAGGTCGGTGTCATCGCCATGGTGACGTACAGCGGTTGCCATGGTAACAGAGGAGGTGTTCTGCTGGGCGTTCATGGGGCCCAGGTGGGGCAGCTGCTTGGGCAAGGGCTGAAGGCGCACCTCCTTGTGAAGAAGATGGGAGCTCTGGAAAATCAAAAATACATGATATTGTCAATGGAAATATTAAAGTGATAGGCTAACATTGTAGAGCTTCAATTTAAAAAATTGTCAAACTTTGCTATCTGAGCTACATTGTAGTGTTCAAATGGACAGATAAACACCCTAGATTACAAATCTTTGGAAATTCATGCTGCTACTGGCAAGATATGAATGAATAAACAATTAATACTCGGGGCGAGTAGAAAATAGCCTAGATCGACACACAGTAAGGCTATGGGAGGAAATGGGCAGGCGAATCCGGTCAACTTACGATTTTCACTTTTTTAAAGCACTAAATAATCATTTTGAAATACAATTTTTTCAGGGCTTCTTTTTTAGACCTAATCAAAGGCACTGGTAGCATGGGGAATCATGTAGCTCACATTTGTTTAACTGTGGTAAATGTTAGCCAATGCCTTTAATCCATGAAACCATGAGGGTTGATAAAGTAGTGCTACATCAATGTACATAGAAAATATTTCAGCTTGAATATGATAAAAGTATACAATGTACTAGCAGAGAATCCAACTCTCCCACTTTGAGGCGAATTTTCCAAAATCTCCTGCTTTAGTTTGATTTTCTTTTGCTCAAGCTGTACTCCCACTGAAGATGCATTTCCCCCAGCTTTGTGATAAATTTATAGAATAAAATTAGGGCTCTAAACTAACCTTTTTAGCTGGTTGCCCATTCAGGAAAGCAAGCTTTTAGTTTTCCTTCAGAAATTTGCCTGAACAAAATTTTTACTAGCCCAAGTGAACAAAATGCTTGTCAAGTGTGTTACTTAGTGCCTTGTTGAAAGTGTGTTTATAGATTCTACTTAATCCGTTGGAGACCAAGTACGAGTTAACTCGTGTTGGAGTCTATCGGAAAATGCGTGTTATTGCAAAATCAAATCGTCTTCAAGGGGTTAATTGGAATTCACACAAAATTGAAATTTAATTAAACAACAAGCTTTTGATACTCTCCAGATTTTGTAGTTGAAAATGTTTACTTGCCCATTCAGGCAATATCGATTTCCATAAAGGTTGACTTGCCCAGAAGTCAAATTTACTTGCCCTACGCAAGTGCTGGTGTCGAGCCTTGATGAAATGCTCCTGAAATAAGGCTCAGATTACATCAGAGATCATCTGAAAGCCCCAAGCTTCCTCCTGAGGTGGAAGCCGGCCACAAGGGACTTCACACTCACACACATCTCTCTCTTAATCTCTGTACTCAGTATATGTTCATACTAAAACTTTTAACACATGGTTTCTTATGCGAAGGATTAGAGTAGGTAATGTTTAGGAATAAACATTTAAGAAACTGAAAATTCAGTTATATTTTCTTCTTGCTTTCAGTTGCAAATTATCAACAATACAAATTACAAATTATAATTAATTAAACTAAAATTCAAAGTGTCAAACCACTATTTTTTAAACAAACATTGTAAATTTACTTGTTTTGTTCAAGATAGCTTACACGTTCATATTTGTCTTAAGTTTTGCAGACAAAAAATAAATAGTTCTTCCCAACCAAAACTGAAGTTTACTGTCTATAAGGATTAGATAATTATTTCTTGATGTTTTGTATTGTTATTTGGATGAGTACAGTATTTCTAATTTGTCTTATGTCTTTGGGTGAGTGCATAATGTTGCCAATTTTGTAGAGATCTTAAAAATCTCAACAATTTAAACATGTATTTATTATTATTTATCAGATTTTTACTCATCTTTTCCTCTGATTTTCTACATTTGTATAATACATGTTTATTTTTACTATGAGTCTGGAATTCCACGTTCCAGGACTACACCCCGAAGGATAACTCCCCTTGCAACCACTCCCCCTGGAGGACAACTCTCCCGAAAGACAACTCTCCTGGTGATGACTCCCACCCAACAACTCCACCGAAGGAAGATTCCCCCAGAAGACAGCTCCCTCGGAAGACAACTCCCCAAAAGTACGGCTCCATGGAGAACCACAACACCCCCAAGGACAACTCCCCACTTGGACAATAGGACAACTCCCCACTTGGACAATAGGACAACTCCCCACTTGGACAATAGGACAACTCCCCACTGGGACAATAGGACAACTCCCCACTGGGAAAATAGGACAACTCCCCACTGGGAAAATAGGACAACTGCCCACTGGGAAAATAGGGCAACTCCCCCAGAGGATACTTCCAGGATATTTTCCAGGGGAGTACTCTTCTGGGGAAGCCATCCTCCACAGGAGCTGTCCTTCAGGGTAGACATTTTCCGAGGGAGTTGTCAAGTGAGAGTCGTCCCAGGGGTAGCTGTCCTCCAGGGTGAGTAGTCCTGATTCTGGAATTCCACTTTAAAGCCCAAGTTGAGTTTGGGGGATTTTTTTTACATTTGAAAGCCTTATGCCCAAAAGTCACATCACACCAATAGTAGATTCTGAATGTCTTTCGGATTTTTTTAAATTAATCAATGAATAATCTTTATTTGGGGGGGGGGAGAGGGGACCCCGGAGATTTCGACTATATTTCACATTATAGCATCCAAAGGGTTAATGAGGTACATGTATAAGTCATATACCCTTAAAATCTCATTAACCCTTTGGATGCTATAATGTGAAATATAGTCAAAAATCTTGCGTTCCCCCCCCCCCGCCGAGATTTTTTAATTAATTAAAAAAAACGAACTACATTCAGAATCTGTTATTGGTGTGATATGACCTTTGGGCATAAAGCATTCAATTAAAAAAAATCCCCAAAAGTAAACTCGGGCTTTAAGAATATATGTCTGAGTTCACATGAATACCAACCTTTTCTGCATTTGGCGTCTGCGTCAGTTTCCTGAGGGATTTCTGACTCCTGATGTAGTCGGGGGGCTGCCGATCCCAGTCCCGTGCTCCGTAGATGGCTCGCTGGACGCCAATGCGGTCTTGAGTTTCGGTGTTGAGAAAAGCCTGGACAAAATGAGAATATGGATGAGAAAGTTGGGTTTATTAACAAGGTTGGCAGATTTAATTAAATTGATTTAAATCTGTGGGTTTTTTTTTTGTTGTTTTTTTATGATATAACTGATTTACAAAGAATATTTGATTCAAATAAAAAAACACAAATAAATAAGAATTTGGTCATGCTATAAAATCTTCAATTTTTTCCCCATCACATGTTTAAAAATTGAACTACAGCAGGTTAACTGTACGCATGATGACTTCTGGAAAGATTAGTGCAAATCCAAGCATGTGTGTTAAAGAAGAGATGAAAATATGAAAGTTTACGCAAAATGTACAGCAAACAAGAAGCTATAGTAATAGTTCACTTGAGCCTTTGGCTCAGGTGAGCTACTGGTGTTTGTTGGATGTCTATAGCTTTGTAAATATACAACTATTTCAAATTTTGATTTTATGTCGTGAAAAGAGAGTGGTATGTTCCTGAAACTATGCAAAAAAACATGATATTTACGCAAATTTTCACGATATTTTCAATGATTTGGTAGAAATACTGATGCTAAATGTTGACCAGATTTTTTAGTATTTGTAATTATGGATTACCGTATTATTTGTCTCAAAGTATAGACCAATATACATGTACTGAATATATTCAATATACAGCAACAGCTTACCACATAGTTATGAACATTTGGAGTAAACAATAAATGGGATGCAAATATTTTGCCATTTTTGTAGACCCACAATTTTCAGTATGTTTTTAGAGCTGCCCCTTAATACCTTAATAACCCCATTTACTCTTCCCCCTTTGAACCAACCCAAACAACCTTTGAAAAGAGCACGCTATTGAATTGAAAGCTGTAATATTCATGAATAGGAAATACCTAATAAGTGTGACCCATTTCCATTTAATCCGATAATTCCTTCATAGTGGATGCTATGGAGATCGATTTAAATCCCATTTTTGTCCATTCACACAGAGTTGAAGCTCTTGAGTTAATCCCCACCATAAAAGCCATTTTTCTCAAACAGTAACCTTCCACGGGGTGTTCTTCCTATCCCTTTTTTAAGCAGAACATTCAATTGTAGGGAGTCATATATTACTGTAAAGCGTAGAATCTCCTCTTTCAGAATATAACCTTAAAGCTTAGTGACATGATTGGGAGATATACAAAAAATGCCTCAAGAACCATATTGGTGTAAGATATATCAATGATACAACAGCTGAAGTGGATCTACTGGCTGGAAGGATTTGTCTTGAGTATGTTTACTTAAAGAGAATCAAGCATTAACATACCAACAGTTTAATTCTCTTGAGGCCCGAGAGAATTAATCCCACAGAAAGCTACAAAAGAGATTTATCTGTCACAAGGCATACTGATGGAAGTTATTTTAAAATGGGTCAACTTTTGACGACAAAATTTTCACAGTAGAATGCTTGCATAGTTTACCTGATTCTAGAATAGTTTTACCCCAAGGTGAGGACTACCCCAATCATGTCATTTACCTTAAACTCAAAATCCATGTCTGGCAAGTTTTGATGGTTTGGGGGTATAGGGTCACATAATTATGTAATTACATTACCCTTTTCAATCCCACATGCAAAATTCTGCATTGGTATTGGCATGGGGCTGTCACTGCTTGCTACCACTGAAGATATATTATTGCCATTTTCATTTCTGAAAAGAATGCATTCAGAGTTGGAGTTTGCAAATATAATACTTCAATCTACGCAGGCATAATTTTACATATAATGCAAGGCCTTAGGCAAAATAGATAAGGATATATTTGCAATGCATAGAATTGTCTGAAAATATTCCATTTCTAATTAAAGCAGCTTTTATTTGTATTCAAATGAGAGAAGAAAAGGGTGAACATTTTACAAGATTCTAAGTTTTAATTTTCAAGTTCAAGATTCTAAACGGTTTGTAATTCACATTGTATCAACTGTTTTTATATATTTCTTTGAATTTTCCCACAATTTTCTTTGTTTTCATGTTATAACTGATCCCGATGAAATCTAGCAATGGCAAGTAATTTCAACTTACCGATGTCTTTTTCTTCTTTTTCCTTTTCTGACCCTCTCGCCATTGTTGATCGGTGGGAAAACTGTTGTCTCTGGATTTCCTAGAATTGGAAGAAAAAATATATATCATGATACTGTTCAGTAAGATGTTAGAAAGGCAGTAATGCACCAATTGGTACAGTGTGTCATTTGATAGAGGAGACCAAATAGATTTAGCAATCCATAAGTATGAAAAAAAATTCTTGAAATGTTTTGAATATTTATGTTTGGCGACTTTAAAGGGGTATTCCATGCTCGTAGCAACTTGTTTTTCAATAGGAGCTGACAAATCAGGGAAACACATGTGAAAGTTTGTGAAAAATCAGACAAATTAGAATGAAGATACTACTTTTTAAAATTCAAAAAATTATTACAAAATTGGCAATGCTGACATTCACTATGAGCAACATACCATTTGGTTTGTAAGCAAAATATCACTAATTATTTTTATTTTCTTGAAAGTATATGCCTGGACACACTTACTTCATATGGGAAATCTTGATAAAATGTGTTCGTCTGAACTAGTGCTGTAAGCGGTCGTTTAACCGTTCGGTAAACGACCGCGAACGACGGTTTCCGTTTTCATATTTTAGGTTCCGGTTAACCGTCCGCAATGCTATGTGTGCCAATACCAATTTTCCATCATTTCTTTTTGGCCTCATATGAGCTAAATCTTACAGCCATTCATTACGAAAGCTAAACAAAACTTCCCCCATTTCTTTTTGCCATCATACGGAACTAAATTTTAGTGCCAGCTGACACTAAAAAACAAACTCCCAACAATTCTTTTTAGCTCCGTATGCCGCAAAGAATAAATGCCGGCAGGTTGTTTTCTAGCGTCCGACATTAATGGCGCTTATATTTAGCTCCGTATTTCGCTAGAAATTAAAGACAGGAGTTTGTTTTTGAACCGCGGACATTGGTGTTAATGGCGTTCAAAAACAAAACTTCAGACTTTTATTTCTAGCGTAATACAGAACAAAATATTAGCGCCATTAATATCCGCGGCTCAAAAACAATTTGCAGACATTCATTTTTAGCGTTATATGGAGCTAAATTTTTTAGCACCATGAAAATCTGATGCTTTAAAAACAAAATTATTTTGTTAAATGGAAACCGTCCGGTTTATAATGGCGGTTAAACGGTTTTAAAAAAAACGGGATCTTGGAGCACTAGTCTGAACATATTTGGAGTACAGATATGACAAAATTGTTTTGCCTTAAATAACATTTTGTGTACAAAACAAATGGAGGGTTACTTGCGCTGTATACAGCAAAAGTGTGCTGCCAATTGTAATGACCGTAGGGATGTTCAAAACTCAATAATCTAGATTCATATCTGACCAAGTTTCTCACAATTTTACTGATGGGTTTCCCTCATATTTCTGCTTCTTTTAAAGCAAGTGGCTACAAGCCTGGAATTCCCGTTTAAACTCTTTTGGAGGGATACACTGCAGAGACAAGCCTCTTGCCCATTTCCTCAATTATGGACCAGTGTTGTATCCGAGGCCGGCCTCGAGGCCAGACTCGAAGCCAATTTCTGGTGGCCTCGGTCCCGGCCTCGGTCCGAGTGACCTGTACAAACCCTATGGACATGTTGGGTTTTGGGGCGGCCTCGGTCTTGAGCTTGGTCCGGGTCACCTGTACAAACCCTATGGACACGTTGGGTTTTGGGGTGGCCTCGGTCTTGAGCTTGGTCCGGGTCACCTGTACAAACCCTATGGACACGTTGGGTTTTGGGGCGGCCTCGGTCTTGAGCTTGGTCCGGGTCACCTGTACAAACCCTATGGACACGTTGGGTTTTGGGGCGGCCTCGGTCTTGAGCTTGGTCCGGGTCACCTGTACAAACCCTATGGACAAGTTGGGTTTTGGGGCGGCCTCGTATTCTCGGAACCTATGGTCTCGGATACCACACTGTTGCAGACATACACTTACCATGAGTGAGTTTCCACCAGACTGACGGGTTTGTTCTCGAATGGACCATCTTTTCTGAAGGTCGTCTGTTTGTTCGAGGGATCTGTCGTTGTCATCGATGAGTCCTGGCCTGGAGTGGGAGCCTCCATTACTGCATCAAAGTCTGGTGAGAATAAGAAAGAAATATGGAAAAGGGTGAATTTTTTTTGCAATTTGGAGTTGGTTGACGACATAACTATGGTACAGCACACAGGACGAGGCATAAGCACCAACAACTTCAACAATAAATTTCCCAACATGAATGTGGATTCAAACTATCCACATCTTTATAAATCAAACAGTGAAAGTTTGAGCAAATTTGGTGAAGCCATTCAAGATATACAATTTTTCACAAATTTGTATGTATCGACGTAAATTCTGCAGAATTGTATAATGGCAAACCAGATAAACTCTCTACTGACTCAATAAGTGAATTTTCACAATTTGAAGTTTTCATGAAAAGTCAAAATACACTGTTTCTCAGATACGTGAGGGCTATAGTAAATCTACATGCCTTTTACAATGTGTTAGGTTAATTGCTTTGTTGCTGGCCTAGGAAAGGAAAATTTCTAAAATTTATTTGAAGTCAAAGCCAGGGAGTTGTTCTGGTATGACTTCACAGACTTGAATAGAATTACCATCTACAGTGGGTGTCAACCATATTAATTCAAATTTTTGAAAAATTATCTCTAAAATGGCTTAACCGAATTTGCTCAAACTGTCAGTGTTGCGTTTAATAAATGTTTTGCCATTCAAAACAATCATTAATTGCTTGTAACAAGTGAAAAATCAAAGAGTGACCATTCCAGTTTTTCCCCAAAGACTGCTGTGTTACAGAATATTTGTCCACAGGACATTAATTCAAGTGCCAATATTTATCTGTACATATTTTGCTAGTGACAGCATAACTGTTTACAATTTTGTGGTCTGTGGTGTTTACTTGTCCATTCAAGCATTATTTCTGTAGCTCAGATATCAAAGTTAATTTTGATAATTTTTTTAATGTGAATGTCCACAACATTGAATTGTGTCTTTAACCCTAAAAGAGCCGTGTCTTTTAGACCCATCTCACAGCCTTTGGGGGGGGGGGGAAGGGGAATGGAGGGCTTCGCACATTGCGGACATAACACGTGAAACGTCGGGGGGGGGGGGGTTGGATTCCACCGCCTGTCCGGGCCTTTTAGGGCTAAGGTATGTTGTTGTTTTTCAGAAACTTGGCCTGCGCTCCACATTGGTTTGCATGGGCAACCCAAATGACTTTCAGCATAAAGGATAGATATCACATAATTCAGTGGTACAATTCCAGGACATCTTCTCTTTTACCTAGGGTTTGTATTTGTTGCGGCAGTTGGATCTTGCCCCTTCTCTCTCTGGGAAGAGTGGCCACTAGCCCCGGGCCGGCCCCGTGTCGGATCCGCTCCCCATGGGAAGGGGGACTTCCCCGGTCTGGGTCCGAGGCCGGAGGAGGATGCTTGGAGAAACCCACGTCATCCGAGGCATACTGCTGGACGTGAAAAGAGGAAAGTTTGAAAGTTATTACAAATTTCAGACGGCATAAGAACATTTATCCTGTGATAATAATAGTAACTTGGAGTACTTGTCGATGACGGAAAATCTTCCATCAGAGTTTACTGTTTTCTTGGTTTGCAGATAAAAGCTTATGAACACATGTATTGTGACATGGAGACAGTTAACAGCAAACTGCACCAAATATTAGTAGTTCTGAATAAGCATTATTTTGACTACTTGCAGCTGATATATTGCCATATTTTGCCACACCAGTAAATTGAACAATTGTTATACCTAGTAGTAACCAAATGCCCAAATTAAGTGAAAAATTTCAAGTCCATTTCACCAACATTAACAGTAGTTTAAGCAGTGCTTTATTAAACTTGAAATATTTACAATGGCCTCGAGATAAGATTACAGAAACAACTCGTCAGTTTTCTGGCAAAAGGGCTCTAACATATGTTCCTGGTAGAAGGGCCTTTACAGAAAATTTTCTCTAATTTGAGAAATATTGCCTGATTTGACATTTGCACTTAACTGACTTGACAGAAGGATCTAAAACTATCACACTACTTTGATTTCATATGAAAAGAGCCAACAGTTTTCAAGTTATCTAGGTAATTTAGAGTTAAGTCCCTTCTGCCGGGAACATATGCTAGGACCCTTCTGGCGTACAACCGACGAACTGATTTTTGTAACTCAACAGGAACTTGAGTTCACAGATAATACCCTCACTTCCTAACACTTGAATGATAACGTGGCTGAATAACTTTGGAGTTACAACTGGAGTATAATACTAGTTAAATGATATGATTCTATAAATGTTGATGCAATGAACCTAAAATCTGGTATCAACATGTCAATATTACATTCTTGGGGGGAAGGGGGTATGGAAAAAGGAAACAAGTGACAAAAGTCTTATTTCTCATAAATGAGCAATTTATGTCAGTCAATTTCATTGAAATCAATGCAATTTCACACCATTTTGACTTAACCCTATTTTAACTGGGCTATTTCAGACCAGGTTTTTACTGGGGGGGGGGGGTCAATTTGACCCCCTCTTCAGATCTCGGCCGCCGGTCTTGCGGTCGCCGCGAAAATTTGCATGTGCATAGAGCCGGATGTAAACTACACGACTGTATAGTAAAATTTTTGAAAAAATTATTTTTTCTATTTTTTAAGTAATTAATTATGCAAATAAGTGTGTAGAATTATGTTTTCGCCTAGATAACTCACTTACAATAGTTACTAGAATACTAATTTTTGGTGAAAATATTCATTCTGACATTTCTCACAATTATCTACAAAAATTTTTGCCGATTTGGACTTAATTTCTGATGTATTTTATTGTTTTGTGAATTTCTTATGTATTTCTTTTTTTTTCGACCTTTTGTTTTCTATTGTTTTTTCGATGAAATTTGTTGGGGACACTTTTGCAATCATAAACAGCATAAAATTAATTCATTTCAACCAGTAAAATCAAATCATACATTTATGATTCTTTGGCTCGAAAACACAATTTTGCATGATGATTTTGTTAAACCAAAATCACGGTTCTATCGAGCAATTTTGCATGCATGTACGAAAATTCGCGCAGCGTCGTAACAGTACGTCCGATTTTTACGAAAATGGTTTTAAATGATGCGCGAGACTTGAAAATAAAAAGCCAGCAAACGGCGCGGTCAAAAAAATTCGCACAGCAGCGTAGTCACGAAATTTGTCGAGGGGGGGGCCCCCCGCCGGTGATATTAGGGTTAAATATCTTTCAATAAATAATAATTTCTTCACTAAATTTTGCGTGAAGGTTCAGCATGCTACGGATGTTTCAGAAAGAACAATGACTAAAATTTGAGTGATTAGTCACTTTCTTCCTTTGGCCAAAGTAAGGCAGTATCGGTTTACGACGAACAACGGGACATCAGCAGAATTGGACAAAACTAGAAATATCACTGAAGGTGATTAATACCCCCGCCCCATCACATACCTGACTCATTGCCATAATATGATGTTACCATGGCAACGCAGTTTCCGACATATGTAAAAATGTGTCTTGCGCATCTTTACCTCAAGACCAATGTGTGACCCAATTTTCGTGAGGATTGGTCAAAAACTGAGGAAGGAGTTCGATGCGCAAGATTTTTACCTGATTTTTGCTATAATTTGCCGTTACCATGGCAACGCTGTTTCCGACACATGCAAAAAATGTGTTTTGCGCATCTTTACCTCAACACCAATGTGTGACCCAATTTTCGTGAGGATTGGTTGAAAACTGAAAAAGTAGTTCGATCCGCAAGATTTAGGACTCTTACCTTCGTTTCATCTCTTTTCTCCTCATTTGTCCTTCTCGGTGATTCTTCTGGAATCCTCTCCTCTTTATGATTTGTCGTTTGTTTTATTCTATCCTCATCGGCATTCCTAAAATCCATTCCTTTATCATGGTCCATTTGACTATCACCGACTTCCAGGGCTCTAATCTGATCGGGCAGCAGCGACCGTGGTGTCTCCGACGTGATGGACAGCGGATGCTTGCTGCCTTCATGAAGAGAATTCACTCTGACGACATTCAATTCATTATCTCTATCCCTCCCAATTTCTCCCATTCTCCTATCTCGTGTATGAGATAATGACTCATCACTTCGTACTTTCATTTCTGTTCTATTATTCAACCCTTTCTCGTCATCGTTATAAGTAGTCCTTTCGTCCGTGTTGATCACTTTTGGTTCATGTTTATTGACGGAATGTGCAACACCCCTCTCCTCATTATTCTGTGCATCTTTCCGATGTCTATCGACGTCTTTGTTGTATTGTTTTTTGTAGGCACTCTTGAGATATTTCCCAAACGGGTTACCCACATCACGTTCCTGTTCCACACATTGTTCTGACGTTGCGGTGTTTTGCGAGTTCGCAACGTCGCTGCCGTCGACACTAAAGTGCGAAATAACCCTACTGTGACCTCCATTATCGTCCACATCTTTCCTCCTCTGACTTAGGTGATTCTTTGCACTTTTCACATAATTAACTTTATTCTTAGCGATTTCAGTCAAATTTTGCGTGTCTTCCTCGCTAGTTTGTTTCTTTCTGTGTTCGATATTTTGCGACGGCACCTCACCACCGTCGTCTTCTTTGTTCCTCTTTGGCAGCACGCCAACTTTATGGTACTGCGAATACTTGGACTGTCGCGACGACCCCGACGTGTCGATGATTTGTTCCCTGCGCTCCCCTAACGTGTAACTCTTCAGGAAACCGGCGATGTTCTTACTGGTCGGCTGTAAAACGGCGTGTCCCGACGTATCGTTGTGCTCAGGTGCCACCTTGTTCTCTTTGTGCAACTTCTTGGACTTCGTTTTCAGGAATTTGGACTGCGGTACCTGTACCTGGATCCCCAGGTCAGCTTTTCCCGTGCTCCCCATCTCCACGTCGGCCTCGGATTTCGTCTCCAGCATTTGGAGCCGAGCCTGTCTGAGTTGGTTTGAGTCGTTGGAATCCCGGTCCCTGTTCGACCGCGCGTTGTCAGGTTCCGTGAAGCCCAGCTTTGGTTTCCTCTTGTTGTCTCTGTACATTAAGCAGATTTGTAAATGGAATTTTGTATTTAGGATGAGTAATAATGTACATTTGTAAGTTTTGGTTTCCTCTTGTTGTCTTTATAAATCAAACACACATTTTCATGAAATTTTAAGTTTAAGATGAACTAGAGCAATTCGGCTGCGCGCAGCCGATGGGGTATGCCTCCGCATCCCCGTGCAATTCCAAACTTGAAATGTTCGGGGCATCGTGACCTTTGACCGTTCAACTCTGAAATCTCATCAATGCCCATACTTCACCCAAGTTACATCAATATTCGACAAGTCATTCTCAAGTTATCATGGTAAAGACAATAAGTATGGGGCCTCGTGACCTTTGACCTTTCAACCCCAAAATATGATCAGTTCATTGGTGCCTCATAACACTTACTTCACCCGAGTTACATCAATATCCGATACTTCGTTCTCATGTTATCATAGTAAAGACACTAAGTATGGAGCCTTGTGACCTTTTACCTTTCACCACCAAAATCTAATCAGTTTATTGTTGCATCATAATACATACTTCACCCAACTTACATCAAAATCCGATCGCCATTCTCAAGTTATCGCGGTAACGAGCCCAAATCAGACATATTTAGGCCCCGGTGACCTTTGACCTTTCACCTTTCAGCTCCAATATCTAATCAGTTCATTGTTGCCCCATAGTACATATTTGGTCCTAGTTACATCAAAATCTGACCAGCCGTTTTTAAGTTATCTCGGTAACGAGCCCAAATCAGACACGTTTTAGGCCCTGTGACCTTTGACCTTTCAACACCAAAATCTAATCAGTTCATTGTTGCATCATAATACATACTTCACCCTACTTACATTAAAATCCGATCGACAGTTCTCAAATTATCGCAGTAACAAGCCCAAATCAGACATATTTTAGGCCCGGTGACCTTTGACCTTTGACCTTTCAGCTCCAAAATCTAATCAGTACATTGTTGCCCCATAGTACATACTTGGTCCTAGTTACATCAAAATCTGATCAGCAGTTCTTAAGTTATCGCGGTAACGAGAACCGGTGACGGACGGACGGAAGGCCGGACGGACGCAGGGACGCACGGACGGACAACCCGAAAACATAATGCCTCTGGCAACTTCGTTGCGGAGGCATAAAAATGTACATTTGTAAAGAGTACTCTAGAAATATTTATCTTGTATTTCATAGCTTTTTTTTACCGGGCAAATTAGCACAGTGGTAGAGCGTCCGCTTCTGCTCTGGGAGGTCGCAGGTTCGAGCCCTACCGGGTCACACCAAAGACCATTATAAAAATGGTACCTACTACCTCTAGTGTGGCGCTCGGATATCTAGATGGTATAGGGAGTTAAACGCAAGGAATTACCAGAGGAATAACCCCGCACTGTAGTCAAACTGTCTTGTGTAGCCATGTTGCCTAGAGTTACTGAAACGGAGATATGCAACGCCCGATGTTCCGCATAGGAGTAGCTGTTTTAACTGAGGATTCTGAATGTTTACTAAATATGAAAAAGCTATATGTTTTGAGTTTGCGAAATCTCGACCACGCCCCCCCCCCCCCCCCCAACCCAATACTTCAAACACTGGGAAAAAAAATTGAAAGGTAACTACAAGTCATCACTAGTTTGACAAAAACTACATACAATTACTTTGGTGATAACTCTTCACTTTTCACTTTTAAAATCACATTTCTAAAATTGCATGACAGGTGGAAGAAAGGCCCTATCTACCACTTACCAGCGTGGATAAATCTGTTTTCAAAATCACGTTTTATTTCTGTAAATTCATGAAGGGCAGAAAAAGGGAAGAGGGTTTTACAAATTACCTTGGAGATAAATCTTTATTTTGAAAATCACATTTTATTTCTGTAATTTCATGAGGGGCAAAAGGATGGGCAATATACAAGCAACCTGGAGATAAATCTTTGTTTTCAAAATAGCATTTTATTTTTGTAATTTCATGAAGGGCAGAAAGAAGGGGAATAAACAAATTACCTAGGAGATAAATCTTTGTTTTCAAAATCATATTTTATTTCTGTAATTTCATGAGGGGCATAAGGAAGGGCAATATACAATTACATGAATGAAAGGGATTGTTCAGAGTGGTGAAAATGTGATGTAATATATTTTTCATTTGTTGCTCTCTGTATTTTAAGATCACAACACTACTAACATATACGTTTTCACAAACATGTCAGAAATGAACTGGTGTGATTCGAACCGGTCATCTACAGTTTTCCGGGCTGCGACAATACTACCAGGCTATCCCTGCAACAAATGAAAAATCTATTAAATCGCAATATAGAAATTACCTTGGAGATAAATCTTCACTTTCATCGCTGTCTTCATACTTCCTTGTCGTGAATGCTGACTTCGGTCTGATTTCGTTGCGTAGCAGTCTCTCGGTATGGAAGGCCCTGTGGTCCAAGCATTCATCTATGGTGTACCTCTCGCTGGGGTCCAACCTCAAAGTGTGCTGAAAATATATTCAACAGCGGTTTTTTATTTTTATTTTCTATTTCAGTTTCATATTTTACCTGTCCCCTTTATCACTATGGAACCAAGGGTGAATTACCACCACATGACTTGTGGTGAAATAACCTGTTACCAACCAAGACCAATTTCATATAAAATATGCTTTAAATAGTACATGGATACTGCTTGATGCTCCACTTTACAAGCAGGATGGTTTTAACTTGGAAAATTAATTCAGAATTTTTGGTTTTGTTGAGTATTGTTGTTTATTTTGATTTATCAGCACTGTCATACTGGATTGCATGATTCAGGTTGGCACCACTTGTTGAAATATCAAACCTTTTTAAGTAAAACCCACCACTAATAGTCTGGGAGCTAGCTACTTCTCAATTTACCCCATCGAGCCCAAAAGATTTGACCCCTCAAAATTACTTAGACTATCTATGTGGGTTCACAACCCAGTCCCACGCATGGATTATTGAGTATGTTTGGCGTCTTGGTGACCTGTATACTGCATGCATGCGACACGGTGGGCATTTTGTCTGTATGCGCGCGCGCGCAATTTCATTTCATCGCGCAATGTTATGCATTAACATCATTGATGCACGTGCGCGTAATACTATGGCACGCGGCGGCTACGGGTCGGTGCTAGCGCGGTCACTGACCTACTTTATAGTTGGGGCGTGTTAGGGGGCTTGAGGTAGGAGGGGAGGCGTATGCACGGGATGTTTCGGGGAACTGAGTCAACTGACAACCCCTTTCTTACAAGTTGATATGTCAGTTTGATATTTTTGTAATGTACACCCATAGAAGTATCTATTGACCAAATATGGCTAGATGAGGTAAATTAAGTGAAACCCCAGGGAGGGGAGCATAGGGGTATTTTGGGGAGGAGCTGACAACCCCTTTCCGACCAGTTGATATGTCAGTTATGATATTTACGTAATATACACCCATAGTCTTATCTGCCATCAAAATTTGGTCCATGGGCTAGGTGGAGTAAATTGAACCCGATGCGGGGTAATTTTAAGGGGGAGCTGATAACCCCTTTCTGACCACTTGATATGTCAGTTATGATATTTTTGTTATACGCACCCATAGCATAATCATCTGCCCAAATTTGGTCCATGGGCTAGATGGGGTAAATTCAACCCGCCCCGGGGTCATTTTAGGGGGGTCGTGGGGACTGAACCCGAACGGTGGGGTCCAGTTGACAAATCTTTTTTCAATCACATAGATAGTCTGAGTACCTCTGAAGGATCAAATCTTTTGGGCTCGGTGAGGTAAATTGAGAAGTAGCAGGCTCTCACCCTATAAAGATTTACTACCTTTAACAGTGTCTCATATTACACTCATCTACTGTATACGCCATATATTTAGCATACATATTAATTCACAATTTTGCTTCAAGGCAGGAAATTTGCGAGAGAAATTATTTTCATGATTTTTTTGACTTATTGATTTCATTCATTTCGTACAGGCAAATTTGGAAGTAAAAATTGTCACTCTTTAATCACAAAATTCATGAAATAAAACCACCACAAAATATTCAACGTACTAAATGAATTATCTGGAACAAGGCAATTCCATTAATAAATTCTCACCGATAAGAAGTCCAGCATAACGCCATTGATAATCCCTGCATACCTCCTGTCCAGTAATTCTGGGTCTGGAATGGGAGGAAACTGTAAAAAAAAAAATAACAATAATGAGAGCTAATTAACACTTTGGTTGATGGGCTAAAATCCAGGCATGTTAGCCAGTTAGTAGTTGCAGTTATGTGTATAATCTTTCAAAAATGTATGATTTTTCTCAAAAATTCAAATTTAATCAAGACAAGAACTTTTAACTCGTTCAGTTGGTTCAATGTGTCTTCATTTCACAAAAAATATCATTTGTAGTAAACGTGGACAAGCTGGTGCCCCATCAGGACACAAAGTGTTAAAAGTATAACAAAAAGACAATCTTGTTTCATTGTATAATAGCTTTCTTAGGCTGAAACTACATCAATGAGGAAAAAGAAACATTATATCTTTCATACATCCTATTGCTTGTGTTTTGTTTTTATTCCATCAGACTGAACCCTTATGATGTCACAAGAAAAGTGAAGTCCTGAAGAAAACAGAAGTACATTACTTTTTTAAATTTGTGGTACACATGTTTGCACTATCGCCTTAAATCTCTTTCTCCTGGCATTGTTTTGATGCAGCTATACTTTGTTTTACCTTCAGTCATGAGAACGTCGGTAGTGGGGGAGCAGACCCAAGACCTTACCTTTAGTCCTGAGAATCTCGGACTGCTGTCAAAGATGTTCATCTGGTAGTGGGGTAGCGGACCCAGGACCTTCTGGATCATGTAGAGTTGGTCGATCTCGCTCTCTCCGGGGAAGACTGCGTTCCCGTCGCTCAGCTCACCCAGTATGCATCCGATGGCCCACACGTCCACCGCCTTGCCATAGGCACAACTGAGGTATAAACACAAAGAGAAATTAAAATTATATTTGGGACATTAGGACACTACAATTCCAAGATAGTGTGTATGAATTTCACACACCGAACACACCCCATATGAACTTATCTACCAAAAAAGTTAAAATCATTGATAATGTAGAGATCCTCACAAATCTTCACCCCTTACAAAAGCCTCGGGGCTGAAAAGTCAGGGGTTTCATGAAAATAAGCACTGATAAAATTCAAACAGAATGCATCAACGTAAAGTTGCTGATTGAATTTGAATTCTATACCTCTGTTAAACTAGTCTGACTGCAAAATTTCAACGCAAACTGATCATGTTATACAGTGCTGATACTTTTAATGAAATCACACCACAGTCAAAGTAAGTTGATCAAAAGACTGCATGCTAAACTTGTATTTTCCACATTTTATGTCTTAATTGTCAATAAACAGTAAGCCATTTCTTAACTTCGCTGAGTACTTTCATCAGTTTAGGATCAGTGGCTCCGAATCAAGCTGACTTGACAAGGTTACTGCGTGACATATTCGTGGTCAAACATTTTCATTTGTACAATTGTCAGTTACTATCAGACAATGATGTTATGGTCAAATATGTTGTGATACTTTCTGTGGATTCAATTTCTATCGGTTTAATAATTCAATACAATACAGATAAATGGTTGCTTGTTTTTGCTCAATAAGCAAATTCAAGTTCAAGAGTCTTCTCTCCTTGAAATAAGATTCTTATTTAGGGTATAATTTTGCTTCAATTGTTTCAGCCTCACTCCGTTCTTTCTGCATGTGTGGACTTCCTTCAATCACTTTCACCACACTTTTAAAAAAAAAACTCTGAATGCTTATGTTGTTGATTTATAGCATTTATGTGTATATACATATCGGTGTTGGTTTTGGGGAAACAAATTGTCTGCTAAACCGAGCATCCAACACTGAGTGACATCATGCAGACCAAAAGACGTTAAAAATATGGGATTGTGCTACCCTGTTTTGGCGTTCAACGATCTTAAAGGATAGAGCAACGCGATCTGGCGTTTGCCTCAGTGGCTTGCCGGGCCCACGATTCAATTGCGGCAAAATTGAATTTTCGGAAAATTTTCTGTTTCTGATGTCTATTTCGTAATAAAATAATGAGTATTATTATTATTATTATTATTATTAGTATTGTTGATCATGTTATTGGCTGAAAAGTTACCGCCGATGGCCAAAAAAAATAGACAAATGCTTACAAAAATTGACACCAATCAGTACTGCCTGCCCAGAAAAAATGTATGATCTGAAGACAAGCTTACTTTCTTTATTTCCATATGGAAGTTTACTATCAAATTGACTAATTACACTGTATGTTCAGTTTTGAAGGGGAAAGGTGACTTTTGGCGGTTTGCATCGCCCACGCGTGAAGCTTTCTCCATTAGCAAACACACACACGTATGCTTGCTCTGCCTAATAACAACACCAACACCAATACTTGAAGTCACAAAATTTCCTGAATCCTAGGGTTTGGGTGTTGATGAATGGGAAAATTACACTAAAATCAGCAAAACCAACCACGCGTACTCGGCCTTCAGCAGACGATATTCAACACCAGCGTCAAACACAGACTACATGAAGTATGTCATGTTTCGTCGAGCCGTCAACCCCCGACAGCCAGGGCCTGATTTCAATCCGGTGTTATAGCCGAGGTGTTAGTGTTGTTACAACACCAACACCAGATTTTCAACACCAATATTGACATAAATCACACATTGTATTTGAATGAATTTTCAGAGACCCTGCCTACCTATCCCAGTGCAACAGTCGTGCTGTCATGGAGGAATCACGGCGAGAGACCCCCAAGCGAATCTGGCTGATGCAGGGTGCTGTTCCAAAGGACAAGAATTCTGGGGACCGGCAACAGATCAAGGCCTATGCGTGGAAGTTCCTATTGTAAGTACAGAGTGTTTTGAAATAGCGGAACCCAACTTCCACCAGGAATATATAATCCTAAATGTTCAATGCAATATGTCATTGCGAACTTAGGTAATTATTACTCTTTCATTATAATATTGGATAATTAAGCTTTGAGCTATCGAATTGCAAACATTATTAAAATGAGCAGTCGGTAAAATTGCTATTGCCGCACAAGATTTAGATCTATTCATCAACACGGGTCACAGAATGTTTATCATTCATTCATTCAATTCAATAAGGTTTTATTAAAAATCAGACATGGCAGCCATGAGTGAATTGCGTATGTATACAATATTGCCAAGTAAGAAAACTTACTACATCGAAATAAAAATAAAAATAAAAATAAAAATAAAAACAACATATATAAAAATCTAAGTATTGGAGTAGCACTGCATATTTTAAATGAGTAAACATGCTTAAAATTATGCAATTTGAGAATCAGCCATTAAGTAAACTTGAAGAATAATACATTTTAAAATAACATGACAAAGCAAAATAAATTTAAATAAGTTTCTCTCCCCCCATCAAACGATATAAGTAATTCATTTAGAGATGAAGATGAAGTCGTAATTAAATAGATAAAAAACTGGCACACGTGTATGCAACTATAATGTAAGAAACAGGGTAAGAACAGGCAATTGAAGCGCATATACACAGACAAAATCCTCACCCCAAACACAAAACAGGCATCCCATATACAAACACACACACACATATTAAAAACATACACACACACAAACATGCAAAACATAGAAGCAGAAAAAAACACACATAACACACACACACTGATGCCCAAACTCACACACCAAATCAAGCTCGACACAAAATACACCACACACGTCCGCAACACATACTACACCACCAACATACAGTCACACACACACAGTTACACACCCATACATACACTCAGACAAACACACACATACATAATACACAGGTGAACCACAAAAAAGCACATAATCAGCATACACTCAAGGCATACACACATCCATACAGAAGCACAATAAAAACATTACAATACACACCTAAATTACTTTGCAAACACTTCACTGAGACCTTCGCCCTGTTTATTCTTTGTCTGTCATCTATGTCCAATGTTCGTGCTGTAAATAAAGTTAAACATGGAGATACTTTTTAGATCAGTCCTTGCCTGACCATGCAACTGACCATTGAACAGCCGCCTTTTTTAAGCTTACTTCATGGCATGCGCCCTTTCAGAGTCTGCTGCCTAAGTTTGCCGAGGCTTATTAACCATCACTTTCCTGGATCAGTGAGGCACCCTCAAAATCCTAATTGAGAAATATGAGGAAGTATAACAGAAGGATGAAGTCCTAAATCTAATACAAGGGTATTTTTATGGTCGGAGAAAGTCAGTTCGGGCACCACATTCCATCAATACAGTCCAAAGAAATGCTTCAGCCAACTCCCATGTTTCATTATGTAGGTGTGGGCTTAGAAATATCTCCAAGCCATTTAACACATAATACTTTCTACCTCTGTGCAGCAAAGTACTTTTTACATAACCCTTTTTATAGCGAAGTTTTATTCATCATTGCATTATTGGTATAAATGAAGAGTATGAATTTCCTGTTTATATGACATAACTGTATAGATATAATTGTGTTTATTACAGAAAGTATTGGTGAGTGAGATTTGGTTCCGCTTTTTTATAAAACACTCTGTATATTAGGCATATAGTTTTGAGGCACGATTTTAAGAATGTGTTCAGTGATTTGAACACCCAAAGGAATCTTATTCCCCACCCCCACCCCTTCCTAGCCAAATAAGTGAAAATCATTTATACATGCAAAGATTTACATACATATTCACCTCTCACAAAAGCTTTAGTGCTGAAAAGCCAGGGTTGAGGAACTAAGTCCTGATAAAATCCAAAACAGAATATATCATGTAACATCACAAATTTACATTAAAAAAATTTCTCAGTCATTGACTAGCCAAACCTGATTTGGATAATTCTTCTAGCTGAAACCTCAGTACCTACTAATCAAAGGTTCAAATGTAAAAAAACTCACACTTGTTGCAGTCAGACAATTGTCATGCAATCCTGCTGTGGTTTACTGCTGTCAAATTTAAAATTAGTAGGAAAAGCTAGATCCAAGTGTGCTGAAACCTTAGACTACCATTACAAAATAGACTGAGAACAGCAAAATTTTAGAAAGCGATTTGTCCTTAAGATTGGTGTCAGGGATTTACAAGTCCTCATTACTTCCCTTCATTATCAATACCAAATGGTAGTTTAGTACTTACAAATGCGGACTGTGTTGAAGTTTGAGCTCCACTGCGTCAGTGAATTTGTATGTTTTACTGAGAAAACCTAAAATCAGACATGTTACATGAGAATGTTGTTCTTTTCCGTGACTTTAAAACTTTTGCTAAAAATTGCAGAATGCGGTTATGTGTACCGTCGCCAGAGACCAAGCAGCAGCACACTGATTGGTTTAAACGGCTAAACTATGCAACGACCTTCGCGACTAACGGCTGACGGACAATTTTGGAACGGCCCGTGCATGTCAGACTGTCAACTTGAATAATTTTTGGAAGTTTAATTGCGCCAGATTTTCACCAAACTAATGTATCTCGCCAGAAGGTTCTATGACAGGTGTTTATTTATACTTACTTTGGCACATTCGTGAAGATTTTGAGCTGTATCTTCAGATTTTAACCTTTTCTGACGTGCAAATCCGTTACCCTGTTTTAATATTAAAGAAAGGTTTTACAACGTACAAAATCCAAACATCGTTTTGACATTGCCTTTTTATGTATTTATGCTTAGTTGGATCAAATTTGAGCAAAGCGTTATTACAGAATCAAAAACAGGCAGTCTTTAAAATTGTTATTAACACTTGATGTCAATAAAACTACAGTAACTTTGACAGTAGCTAGCCATTAGTCAATTGATGTTTCAAGTGAAAGCCAACAACAAAGAAATATTCAGTTTTGAAATATGTGTTTAATCAAGATAATCCGTAGATGCAGTGTCACCTTGATAATAAACGTCCACCAGGGGTTTATTCGAAGCACTGGAGTCTATAGGAGGGAACGTTTTTCACTGTGAAACGCAGTTCATCCATGCCATATATTTTATTTATTAAAGCCTGAATAATCGTTTGAAGTGCATATATTTCCAGGGCTTTCATATTTACACCACACTGGAGACATTTGTTCAATTGAAAACAATGCGTAAATATGAGTCTTTACAGTTTTCATTAGTTTTTTCAATGTACCATTTCTTTGATTTTAAATGGGAGAAATATACTGTTGTAAAACAATTTATCCTGGTGATCCGTAAATTTTTGCAAAGCAAAAAGTAAATGTTCCTGTCGGGTACCTGGGAGGCATAGGGATCCAAAGGATGGTCTGTCCATAACAAAATGTTAACTTTAATGCCAGACTGTCTTGAAACAATACTCGGATAAACCAACCATTCATAACTCTAGAATTTGATAATGGTTACAATTTGCACTGAGAATCAATTCAATTGAAAATTTAGGTGGTGATTATTTACCGATTACCGGTCAATTATCCATATCTTGACATGCGCTATTTTCACTAATGAGATTAGCTCCTTTTATGTGACCTGCGCGCCTGGATACAGAGCTAGCAGCCACATGAGATGTGCACCATTTCCATTCCCTGGGGAGTATTCAACTGAGCCACGGCGAGGGTGCATCAAGTCTCTGTTTATATTCCAACTTCATTCGTCTCTTATCTTAGGCTACTATTATACTCTTGCCATGGGGTGGAGAGATGTATGCAAGCATAAAGTTTTTTTAAACATGATAGCTAACATTGTGAAAATGTCAATTTGATTCTGAACTAACATAGTAGGTTATATGGAGCAAAATAAACACACTAGACATAAAAAAGTTTGGAAAAGTTACGGCTGCATATGGCAAGTCTATGATTGAATAAACAATTAAAACTCGCGGCGAGCTTTAATAGCGTAGGTGCTACACCAGTAATCTTGGCAGAGAAAGAATGGACAGAGTGAATCGCGAGCGATCAACTGTAGATTTCACTTTTTTAAAGTGGATGTGCTAACATTGGTGGAGCTTTGAAATAAAATTTGTCAAAACTTTGATATCTGTGCTATGTTAGTAGCTAGTTCAATTTGATCAAATAAAACAGACCTTAGAATACAAATGTGAAAGTTAGCACTGCGCAATTGGCAAGTTTACATGAAATAAACAATAAAACTCGGGGCGAGTCACAACACCTTCCACTTCTTGTAAGATGACTTTTATATATTATTGTATTGACCTTTTTTGTATTATCCCCAGGGTGGGTTATGATGTGTTGGCATCTCTTTGGCAGAGGTAGGCCGATATACACACTCTACGCAGTCTTCGTATATGGCCAGACCTTCATCTGGTGGCATGTTGGCACAATTGTTGGTAGGTAAACACAGGGGCTGTATGGGACACTCGGATGCCTGCTCAATGAGGTGAGAAAATAACAATCGAACAACAAAGGAGATTTGTGTCAACTTGTTTGAAATATTGTGCTCTGTATTTTGCATACCAGTTACAGAAGCTGCTAAACTTAGTAGATGTTGTCATGATATTTAAAGGTAATAAATCGATTGGGAGTCGTCTCAACTTGGCGGTGAAAGTTTCTAGAATAATAAAACTGTGCCAAGGAGTCCACTGTAAAAATTTTGCTAGTCAAAAGTTGAGCATTCTTAAAACAACTATCTGTTTGTGAGAGTTTGCTATAGGATATATTTATATCAGGGCCTTGAGAGAAAACAAATGCTAGTGTGCTATGTTTGATATAGGCTTTACGTGAAACAAATTCAAGATGAAATCCTTCAGCCAGGAGGATCCATTGTATATCTTTCAACCAGTTTGGTTTGAGAGCATTTTTTTCTATTTCTCCCAATCACGCCGCTGCCCTTTGATATGTTTGCTCTTCATCTAAATTTAAAAATATGATTGCTTAATGCAAGATTTGTTTCCGTCCTAAATTTGAATAGACAAGCATGTGTAATTTATACATTTATTTACCAACATACTTTTTGCTTCAAAATTTGAATTTTACTGTGCATCATATTGTTTTTGGTCAGCAGAGGTTGGCAGCTCTGCCAATAACAAATTCATCAGAAAATAGCTAACAATTATCCTAGTTCAAAAGATTCACATTCATTCATTCCTCTTACAAAGTGTAAATGAAATGTCTGGGTTTTTTTTTTTCTTAAAGGCCGCTTAAAATTTAAATTGAATCAGCTTCATTATGGTGCTATGGAATTTGAACTTTACACAACCGTGAGTACTACAGTGCATCCTGAAAAAACAGAACCTAAAACAAAGCTATTGTGTGGAAGCAATGAGGCATACTGTATATGAACAAAAAACATGTTCAAAATAAACTTTTACCTTATGCTCTTTCTATTGATACATTGAGCAAACTTATTCATTCATGCATCTCTGAGTACCATGACTGAAAATTTATTACATGTCAAAACCCATTTGTGACCACTTTTGCTTTTGACACTGTGCACATCAGGAAATGAAAGAAATGGACACATGGTGTGCTCAGTGTCAAAAACAAAAAGTGTAGCAAATGGTTTTGACGCATTACCGATTGTGTTGGCTCAGTTGCGTACAGATCCGCCTACAACCGAGGAGTCGGGGGTTCAAGCCCGTTCAAACCCGGCCGCGTCAGACCAAAAGACGTTAAAAGATGGGAGTTGCTGCCTACCCTGTTTGGTCGTTCAACGATTTAAGGGATAGAGCAACGTCGATCTGGCGCTGCTCAGTGGCTGCCGGCCCATGATC
>JZLH01S0470023.1:0-12331 GCA_001188425.1 Eucidaris tribuloides | reverse complement strand
AATTGGGCAAAATAAATTTTCGGACTATTTCTATTTCTGATTTCTGTTTCAAATAAAATATGGATGATGATGGTGATTATTATTATTATTAAAGCCACTGGCTAACATTTACCAAGTTGAAAAAATGTGAGCTACATAGTCCTCCACACTCAAAGTGTCTTTGATAAGGTCTAAAAATGAACCCCTGAAAAAAATTGTGTTGCAAACTGATGATTTATTAAAAAATTGAAAATCTATAAGCATTCAAATTGGCCGGATTCACCCGCCCATTTCCTCCCATAGACTTACTGTGTGCAGATCTAGGCTATTTTATTATCCACCGGAGTAAAAATTGTTTATTTATGCATACCTTGCCATTGGCAGCATAACTTTCCAAACTTTTGTATTCTAGGGTGTTTATTTGTCCATTTGAACACTACTATGTAGCTCAGATACCAAAGTTTGACAATTTTTTTAAATTGAAGCTCCACAATGTTAACATTTCAAAGTCACATTACTCAGAGATGCTTGAATGAATAAATTTGCTTAATATATCATTGGAAAGAGCATAAATGAAAGTTTATTTTGCACATATTTCTTCAGTCATATGCCTCATTGCTTCCCCACCATAAGCCTTTGTTTTAGGGTTCTGTATATCAAATTACTTGTTTATATAAGAATTCCAAACCTGTTTTGTTTTATGTTGTAAGATTTAGTGAGATGAAACATACAAGTTATCATTAGCATTCTCATTCATATCCATTTGGCACACTTTTATCTATCGTCATCTGCAGCAGCAGCAGCATTTAAAGTCTGTTTGCCCCACTTTGTGAGGTTGGACATTTCATTCCATAATGGCTGCTCTCCGGGCTTTTCTGTCTGTGGCATCAATATGGGCATTCCCAGAAATTTTGGTATCTGCTTCTGTGGTTTTCACCACACTTCTATATCAGTGACACTAAAACAATAGAATTCTTTTTTATTTACTGGCATTTATTTCTTGCTAAAGAAACCTTGGGGAGCCAGGTTTTTCCCCGGATCGACAATGATTGGCATGGGCCTGACACCAGAGGGCATCCTTCAGAATGATGTCATCTACAACTTCTTCAATGACATGACATGGAGGTCAGGGGTCACCAATGTCAGCCAATGGTAAATACAGAGAAACCTGTCTATAGTGGCCACTCAAGAGAAACACAGAAGGTGGCCTGTATAGACAGGTGGCCGCTATTAATAAAGACAGGTTTGATTGTACAAGAATACATCTGATAAATCAAACATTTCTTAGAGATTCTTGTCTAAATTTTTGATGTTCATGATAATGCTATCCAATCAAAAGGCCTCATATCTATGGAATATCATGATACAGAATTGTGGGGATAAAATTGGACATCAGCCTGCAGTGCTTACGTAGCGATTACATTACATGACATGACATGCAAACCATGAAATTTGACCATATAATGTGACGTATTTGTTCGAACTCTGCAATGGTTTTTGAAGCAAGCGAATACTTTTTGCAAATGTGGAACGTGAAGTTTCCAGGCGCGGCGATACGGTGCAATTAACTCCACGATAAGACATAAAAGCTTTTGAATTCGTAACAGTCATAGAAGCACTGTGCGAAGCGAAGGAGAACAACTCCCCAAAATTCACCTTCGCGTATCTCCTTTATTTTACAACCAAATCCCGTCAAACTTCCCAAACACATCTAAAATGGTTATATCATACTCTGTATGAATTTTTAGTGAAAATGGTTGTGTATTTTTCGAGATATTATTATTTACCTGCTTGTGTCGTCTTCGAAAAGGGGTTGCGAAACAATCCCGACTCGAGTCCGCTCTAACATGAATATGCACCCTTACAAAAATGAACCATGGTAATACCATGGTTTTGGTCAATACCATGGTACTACCATGGTATTCCCATTGTTTAAGATTGTTCATTTTTATAAGGTCAAATTTTTAACTTATTGCTAGTCTGTATACCCCAGACTCACTATCTGAGAAGTTTCGTGTTTGCGCAGTTACGAGTTTCGTCAAAATCGGCAAAAATAAACCACCACTTTTGTGAGAAAACGCTGGGGATTCACATCTATGAGCTAGATAATGCGCATGCGTTGTTAGCCGACGTCACGCTTGTGAGCTTATTCCACCAATCAGCTGGGCGATCGCACTGCATTCTGCAGCTAGCTAGCTGCATGTACGTCCGGCCGGCAGACAACACGTGTGCATGTATGAGCCGAGTCACTTGCATGGAAATATCCCCATGTTTGTATCCTCATGTTTCGAAGCAGATTTCTGCAGTTTCCTGATACAAATTCCACATCACGGTAAACACAGACTCATAAGATATATTATTTAGTGTTCACAATCCATATGACTGCCGCGTTCATTAGTTTTTATTAGTATCTTTAGATTGACCAGATACGTTTCGGATGACTTCCCAACTTCGACTTTGTTGTTGTACACGCTAACACAATGATCCACTGCACAGTTTCGTGCAGCACGCTGGACTACTCGTACACTACAACCTGTACATGACGCGAAGTCAAGGAAGATTTGACGGGTCACGAATGACAATGATCTCGATTCAATTCCCACCTGACCGTTTGGCATAGAATTAAGACAAGATATTTCGAACAGAGTATGGATGCACTTTCACAAATCATATACCAAAGTCTCAGTTTTGCGCAATGAAGAAAAATATGGAAAATAACACCATTTTTGCAGGCCAAAAAAAAAATTTTAAGTTAAGTTTGTGCACTGTTTTCACAGATTTACGTGCAATGAAACAAAAAATACTGAATAGTGCAAGTTAGAGAATGTTTTCGTCTTTAATTTGATGTATAAATTTTATAATTTGGTGGTTTTTCAGGCGAGATATCGCGATTGTCCTGCGACACTTCTCTAGCGGTTTGGCTGGAACAAGATGTTTACTTTATGCAAATTAGGCAGTGCTAGCGTAAGCTTTTCGCCAGTTAATTGCACCGTATCGCCGCGCCTGAGATGTGATTCCTGTATCATCGTGTGAATACTGAATTATAATAATAATAATAATAATCCACATTTTATTCAAAACAGAATCAACATAGAAATCCTCCGAAAATTAATTTTGCTCAATTGATCGTGGGCCCAGCAGCCACTGAGCAACGCCAGATCGACGTTGCTCTATCTCTTAAATCATTGAACGCCAAACAGGGTAGCAGCAACTCCCATCTTTTGGTCTGACGCGGCCGGGGTTTGAACGGGCTTGAACCCCTGACCTCCCGGTTGTGAGGCGGACGCTCTACCAACTGAGCCAACACAATCGGTCAATCAATGCATGCTGATCAAAGCTTACAAGGTCAAAAACTCACAACAATGGAGTTAAACCATTGGCAAACAATCTTCACTATAATTGGACTCTACCAAATTTACAATCAGCAGATGAAAGCAACATCCAGTCTTTGAAATCTAGACTAACTTTACAGAATACAACTTCCACAACAGCCCAATTTCAAAGGATTTATTGTTTGTATTTCAAGAACTTTGTAACATATGAATCCCAAATTTTGAACACTGCATTTTTATGTACTTTAGTTAAATGAGAAGAACAACAACAACAACAAGAATGAGAACAAGAAGAAGAGATGAAGAACAAGAACGACAAGAACAAGAACAAGAAAAGGAACAAGAAGAACAAAAACAAGAAGAACATTAAAAGAAGAAGAAAAACAATAAGAAGATGGTCACCAGTGAATATAATAAATACATAATAATAATAAAAAATATTACATGATTGGTGGTATGGCAGTGCAATAATAGGTTGCATTAAACAAAAGACAATCCGAATATTATCTAAATTTTAAAACTATGCACGTTACACTCCTAGTTACTCAACAAATAGCTCATCTGCCCCAAATAAATACAATGGCATCCAGAAAATTTCCACTCCTCAATCAACAACCTACCCTAGCAGAAGTTCTGGTGACCGATACCATCTTGTTGCCACGTAGTCTGTATAGTTAGCAGACCCATTTCCACCAAGGCTCCTCGCAAAACCTGTTTTTGAGAAGAAATAAGATAGACAAATTGACATGTGTAAACGAGCCATTTAGCAGTACATGAGATGAAATTGGATTTGCTGCATCACTAAGAACCTGTTTCAATTGTTTGTTTGTTTGTTTGTTTGTTTGTTTGTTTGTTTGTTTGTTTGTTTGTTTGTTTTTTGCAGTGTAATTCTCTTTTAGTTTGCATTAAATATGAAAAGATACTGACTGGACTCATAAAGTATGACATGGTGTAGGCAATCAGCATTTTGTCAAGACATGCTTGTTAATAGAAGGGTAATTTCCTGATGTATTTTACCCCTACCCTCACTCTTCCCGAATAAAATGAGGGCTTGTCCAGTGTCGAACCCAAGACTTGTCACATACTCATGACAATATTAAAGGTATCATACAGCAATGTTTCCTATTCAAAAAAATCTGAGCTATATGATTACCCATGCTACCAGTATCTCTGTTAAGGTCTACAATGAAGCCTTGAAAAAACTGCAGTTCAAAATGATAATTAAGTGCTTTTAATAAAAATAAAATCATTGAGCGACCATTCTAGTTTTCCACCATAAACTGCTGTGTTTCTGAATTTTTGTCAGCTTATAAATCATGTGTCGATTTTTATCTGTTCATATTTTACTAGTGACAGCATAACTGCCTGAAATTTTGTGTTCTAGAGTTTTTAATAGACCATTCAAACACTGTCTGATATATCAAATAACAAAATTTGACAATTCTTATTTTAAATGGGGCTTCCACAATGTTATATAGTGTCTTAAAAATAAAACTGAATAGAATACATGTAGTGACATAAAGGGTACTTACCAAAATCACACAACTTCAATGTCTCATTAGTACTGATGAGTAGATTCTCTGGTTTGATATCTGTTGCAAAATATAAAAATAATTTTAAACATTTACATGTACAGATAGTATGTTACTGTATACTAACAACTTAGTATTGCTGATGTATCAGTACATATGGCCAAACAACATTGTTTTGGGGTTGTTGTTTTTTTTGTCATTTTGTCATGGTAACATTGCCTTTGTCACTATGTCCAATTTTGTGCATTATATATGAAACCAGGCACATTTGTGTTTCCTGCAAACACCGGAGAAAACGGTAGAATCAATGCACATAACCCATCCTTGAACAGAATAAAATATCAACATAGTATGCATTGTACTTTTAGGAATTTGGGAATTACTATTCATAGCCTGGTTGCCCTCTATAAACTAGCTCTGTGGTCATTTTGGAATCCTCTATCAAATAAATAACATCAACGCATTAAATCTAACAACATAAATTATGAAGAGTACAAATATCTTTTATTACCTCTGTGAATGACATCATTCCTATGGCACCACTGGATAGCTTTGATCAACTGGTAAATATAACTCCTGCCAAAAAAAAATATATATATGTATATATATCTATATATATATAAACACTACACAAAAAGTAAGTTCCCCCTTGATCAAAATACCATAACTTTTTAATGAAACCAGTTTTAGCAAAATAACTTGGCAGGAACATTTCCACACTCCTTAATTGACTAACCTCTGTGTGAAAATAAGATTAATCCGTCAAGCCATGCATGAGCAAGCATGAATTAAAGGCAAAAATGTCACTTTTCAAAAGTCACAGGAGTCTGCTCTTATGCCAAAATAATGGTAAATAATGGTATTTTTTGTGCTATTCATAAAGTGTGCTCACTGAACCCTGACATGGTTACAACCTCTTATGTCCACACAACGTGTAAAGATACACTTTGCTGAAAAATATCGGATTTCAATTTTTTCAATAAACTTAATGGATTTTACAATTTCAAAATTGAGGATGTATGGAAATTGTTAAATTGAGCTCACTGAAGCGTAAATATGCGAAAAGTGCCAAAAAAAATTGTTAGGGGGGTCAAACAATAGCTGATTAACATAAATAGTGCTTAATCATTCAACAGAAACAGAATTTGTCAAAATCCTGCATCACAAATCCCTCAAAATGAACCTTGTGACTTTTGAAAAGTGACATTTTTAGCTTTATTACGTGCTCACTCATGCACAACTTGACGGATCATTCCCATTTTCACACAGAAGTTAGTCAATGAGTGCAGAAACACTCCTGCCTAATTATTCTGCTCAAAACCATTTTGTTAAAAAGTTATGGAATTTTCAAAAAGGGGGAACTTATTTTTTGTGTAGTGTTTATATTATATATATACATGTATATGCCAAAATATTTAAAGAAATGCATGATGCGACAACTTGCAGTATATTTCAATAACTGAAAAAAGGTATAGAAAGTAGAACTACACGTACTCTAGTACTGAAGTAAGCAAAGAATTCATAATCAACATATTTATGATTACTTATGAAGTTTCAGTTTGATCCAAATATATTTTAAAGCATTCTAACATAAACTTACAGTAGACCTCTCAAATTTACATAGTTCTAAGTCTGAAAATATAAGCAAACAAGCACATTTTGTTTTACAAGTCACCCAGAAAGTAAAGTAAGAATGATCCATGGGTCACATTATTTTGTGCAAAGAATGTCAGCACACACACAAAATCACATTTTATATATTGAACCAATATTGACAAAAAAACAACTGCTGAGATAAAATGTTATGTACATTGCAATGTACATTGACATCAACATTCTCTGCTGTAAATTACATAGTTCTGGACTTCTGGGTAAACAGTGATATCCTGGTTTGATTATAACAAGTTAGAAATACAGTATGGCTTATTGTCACTGCAATAAATTCCATGTACTGCAAAGTAAATTTACAAAGAGTTCTACTTTTGCTCATTAACAGAAGTTGTAATCTACCTATTGACACACCTTCCATATGTTCACTGGCAGTCTGCCACTACTATGAGACTTAATTCTACCACTACTTAATTCTACCACTACTTAATTCTACCACTACCACTACTACTTGCAACCATTAAATACTACTACCCCTTCTACCACTGGCGTCAGATTGGGGGGGGGGGGGTGTCACCTGACCCACAATTAAATTTGATCATGGGATAGAGAGGTTTATATTGATAAATTTTTGTATGTTCATTTCCTATCGTTTCTGACCCTCCCCCAAATCATTTGACTCATTACACCACTGACTACTAGTAATTCTAATACCATACCACTACAAAGACCAAATTTAAACAACATTTACTTGCAGCATAGAAGTACGTACATTAATGAGAAGTTACTGTTACACATGCATAGTGAAAACACACAAATGTGTTCTATGTTTAAAACCATTCCATACATATGTTATGCAGATACTTTCTCACTCACACATTTTAATAGGACTATGTTTTTATAGTAGAAGTAGAGGAAGTGAGTTCTACAGCTACTCTTTAATTGCCAAGTTTTAATCACAATGATATTGCAGGAATGCTTTACCTGACTTTCTCAGGAGGAACCCCTTTAGGCATCTCCTCCAAAAGTTCCAACATATTCTGGAAAAAAAAAAAACATGAATCAAAACACATTATAATTGTCCACTAGAAACTTAAAGAGAATGCAAAACAGAACATTTCTGTAAAACAATGTCTTATGATAACTTAAACAACATCATTTGTTTGATAATAATTTCTAAGGTACTGTTAACTTTTAACGTGCCAGAGAAATTACAGCTTTATGGACATTATGAGCATTATGTGGTGCATATTTGCGACTTCGGCACGTTAAGAGTTAAACACTTTTTTCAATGTTAAAAATCTCAGCTGCATGGATAATGTCAGAGTATTGTAATGAAGTCCTTAAAACAATCCACTTGAAACGTTCATTCAGTGCTTTTAACAGCGAAAACCTATGAGTTACAGGTCTTACCATACACATCTGTCCGTATATGGATATCTTAAAGTAGCAGCATAATTGGTGATCCGCGTAAACGCGGATCACCATGGGTGTTGTACGAAATCTTTCTTCTTTTTTATTTGTGTTTCTTTCTCGACATTTCTTGTGAGCACGATATCTCATTAACGCCATCGTCAATCATCTTGTAACTTAACATAGTTATGTCACGTGTCAACACCTCAACACACAATTTTTGTCAGTGTGATCACTTGCCCGTGACGTCATCTATGACGTCATTAGTAAAAAAGCTAGAGTTAACCTATATTTGCAATATCTTGAGCCGGCGGTCGAATAAAACTACCAAACTTGGCAAGGGTCAAGTTCAGGTCATGGGTCATCTTTTGGTCCAAACCACGTGCGCGCACGCGTCTTCACATGCGTGTACGGGCGCGTCAAAAAATAAAAATGCTCCAAATGACTCTTTATTAACGGTACTATATGTTTCAGGTCATTTGGAGCATTTTAGTGCGTGCGCGTACGCGCGCATTTTTTTCGCACGCACCCCTTTCCCGACCGAAAAATGTATTTTTTTCGATGGATTTAGATGTCTGACTGAATTCTGCATCGTTTAGAACCCTTTTCCGACAATCAGGACCCAAAATATTGCTTATATGCCCAAAAACATAAATGCGTACGCATTGTAGTGAAAGATGGGCATTTTTAAATCGCTGATAACTCTCTAGAATTAACGGTGACCCCTACTTTTTATTGCTTATTCTGATAGCCTATGATGCGTAGATAAGGTTTCAGATATCACTTTCTATGACAAATTCTTCTGACGTCATAGATGACGTCACAAATAAAAATCGTGTTTTGCGCATATCTCATGACTGGAGTAGAGTGTGATAACTATTACTTGGTACACAGTAACTTCAGGTCAAAGGTCATCACTGGTACTCATCATATGCGTGCAAGACTCACGACGAACGAGTACGCGCACGCCGAAATATTAAGTAATTTTTGACAGAGAAATTAAGGTGAAAAGGGACAGCTTCGAACAAGTTATGATACGCCATATAGACTGTCACAAGCTCTAAAGGTTTACTGATCGGAGTGAATACGCGGATCACCAATTAGTCTCAGTGACGAATTAAAATCTAGTTTTCAATATTTCTGTATTCTTGGTCATTAATTTTTCCATTTAAACATCATTATAACCCATACTAACAAAGTGTTTTTCATGACCTTATTTAATCAAGCAGCCACAATGTTGAATAATGTCTTTAGGGTAAATTTGTGTTGTTTCCTTATGTATCAGAGCTCGTCATATCATTGTTAGCCTATATGTCATGAGAACTTACACAAGAGCTAACACCTGTGGATGAAATTGACACCAGTGTAAAATTTATCTTGCTTCAATTAATAAATTAAAAACAAATTTCAGTTGTAATGCAATATACATAATTACAGTAACTGTAACTCTACACTCCATATATTTCAACTGGGGAAATTCCATTTTGGGAGAGGGATCAGTGGGAGGGGTTTGCTTGTAATTAAATATTTTAGAAGATTACAAACTCCATTTCACTGGTAAATGTTACTTTCGACAGAGGTCAACTCAACTTTCATATTTATCAGGAAAGAGGAAAACAGAAGTAAAATCTAATTCATTTGAATATATTTCAGCACAGACCAAGAGTTTCATATTTCACATGGAGTTATAAACAAGAACAATTTTGCACTGTTAAAAAGGAAATAAAAGATGTATGTTTCAGTGCCAAATTTTTTTTTGAGAAATACAAATAAGAAATGTCAAAGTTTCTCAAAATAAACACAAACTTGTTCATGTAGCATTTGTTGAAATTCATCACTGTACCTACATACATGTACATACAAGTATAATGATGAACTTTGAAAAACAATACCGACAACAATATTAGCAATGGTTCTGTTTTAATCAGGAATTAACTCTTATATTACGTCAAAGAAGCAAACAAAATATTGGAGTCCACAGCAACATGCTAACTGGTTCAACTATTGATGGAAATACTCATACCTTTTCAACATACTCAAAGACGAGATAAAGCTTGCCTCGACGTCTGAAGGCCTCCCTGTAAGATAGGATTTGAAAATAAAGAAACAAACTGAGCATGGTTGACAAAAATATGTTATTAAAGCATATTATTTGCAAAAATGGAGGCTTCGGGTATTGGAAAATCAAATCTTGCTGCATTGGAAGTTATGATCAATCTTAAGAAAATTCTTGTAAATTGAAAAAATAATTGAATTAAAATTTTCAAAACCCAGAAGGGGAACACACACATACTGAATTTGCAAAAGACAAAATTCTATAGGCTACTCAAGACAGTGCTGCATCTGAAGCCACCTTGAGGGCCAATTTCTGGTGATCTCAATCTCGGTCTTGGTCCGAGTCACCTGTACCAACCCTATGGAAAGGTTGTGTTTTGGGGTGGTCTCGGTCTCGGTCCGAGTCACCTGTACAAACCCTATGGAAAGGTTGTGTTTTGGGGTGGTCTTGGTCTCGGTCTCGGTCCGAGTCATCTGTACAAACCCTATGGAAAGGTTGTGTTTTGGGGTGGCCTCAGTCTCAGAACCTGTGATCTCGGTTACAACATAGACACAAGATGATTTTTATAATAGGTGTGTTATGGAGTTCAGGGAATAATTTTATAGGAATTTATATAGTTATGAATGATACTAAGTAAATTCTGGATGAGTATAGTACTGCTCTAGTTTATTACTAGTATGCTCCAACAATTTCTCTTTGCAAACAACCCAAACATTGCATTTTTGTCAGTTGATGTGAAATGGCTCAGGCATAAGAAATCAAGACGTATTCCTCAGTAACTCTTCAAAGTTAATATTTCATTCATTCAGGCAGTGTATCTATGATTATGAGAAGTACTGTGTGTCTGTGGTCGTGTGACGCCCACCATACTCACTTGAGTTCAACAATGTTTTCTTGCTTCAGTTGTCGAAGCAGTTTGAGTTCCCTCAGGATGGTCCTTCTGACATCTTCGTTGTCTGTGCAATGGAGAGGAAAAAAAAGGAAATTAAACGTTAAATAATTTAATTATTTCCTTTAATCAAGGGAGGGCCAATTTTTTTAGTTAAACAAATATCAATCTGATTAATTCAATTTAAATTGGAATTTTTTTATGATTTACATTAATACATCACTTTTTTCTGTATTTCTTAAATAATTTACCAAAACAATGATCCAATATTAAGCGGAAAAAGGAGTTGATTTAAGAATATAAATCGATCTATCATCTTAAAAACATGTTTTTTTCATGATTATTTCCCCTTTTGTCATATGACCAATTTCCTAACTCGTAACATACCAGAGGATTTAAGCCTCTATGGACTTTATGTGTATTATTTGGTGCAGATCTGTGACTTTGGCACATTAAGAGTTAAATATATTCTTTGTTTTTATTTTTTCACAAAATTCCTGATTTAAATCTATGAACGCTGCCTTCATCACATACTGTCAAATTATGGAATACTGCATTGCAAATAATCAGTTCCTTCAGACTCTATTCTTGTTCTTTACCACTGTATAATACTAATACAGGTCAGCAAGTTGGTTACATCATGAAGATTGATTTACATGTATTGCATTCAACTTATTGAAAAATCAATTGTTCCTTCATGATGAAGCTACAAATTCATTTTATCTCCAGTACGGTTTAGCATTCACTTTTTAGGTACATGTACATGCTGTAGCTTAAAAGTAGTACCTCTCTGGAGAACAGCAATGCATTACAAGTACTTACAATACTGGTAACATGTACATATTCAAACAGAAATCGAACAAACTCTATCAAAGACAAATTGATGTTCAATCCTGGTGAAAACAAAACTGGCCTTCAATATGTGACGAAATCAGAAATCAAGTTCAGATTGTGAAGTTCATGTCCATTGAAATTCCTGCCACCAATATTCAGTTATAACCATGATGAACAATGACATTTATTCCTTGGATATTCGTTGATTTGCCATTAAACTTTGATGTGCTGCCATGCATACAATGTATCAAGCTGTGTCCAGACCTCCCAGTGCACGATTCTATTTTTGGTGACCAACAGTTGAGAGTCTATAAGGATGAAAAAGATCCTTCAGTAATGATTTTGGTTTCAGAAAAGCATATAATTTTCTGATATGTACCTGTAGTTGTCAGTGAAGTGTACCCACTATGTAAGGTCACAAATAGACAATGTATAACTTGCATGTGAATATCTACAGTTACAGTAGGTAGTAGGCCTATATTAACAAATTATTTCAAAGAATCAAAATTTCTGAAGTGTTACTTCACACAAAGTAGAGCTAGAGTTGGCTGTAACAAGTTACAAAACAATTTGGTATCCTTATTCAAATTCTCATAGACAAATTACTTTATTGAAGATATGTCTCCCCAACGTACATGTACAATACAGATTAGATCTAACTTGGCATATTTTTGCGTGATACCGATGA
>JZLH01S0469990.1:2420-23804 GCA_001188425.1 Eucidaris tribuloides | reverse complement strand
ACTTTTCACTTGTACCATTTCTTACACTGCTGTTGCTATTGCTCGGGAAGCTTTCTTTACCGTGGGCACAAACGTGCTCCAAGGCTACCCAGCGTTCACGTTCCATCCGTAGAAACGTTAGAGAGCGTTGAAAACGTGTCAGACCTTGATCAGAACGTTGAAAACGTAAGTGAGACCAACAGAAGGTGACGGGTCGGAAGGGAACGTACTGGCGTCCGTGGTAGACCGCGGGCCGAACGTAGTGAGCCTTTGAGCCTCCGGGACTCGGCAGCTTACTTCTTCCCAAGGCCAGTCACGGATACCGAAATAGATCGTAAGAAAACTTAGCAAGACGTAATAAAACTTGAATACGGAGTAAAACATGGCCAAAATCCCACGGTTAACTACGTTTCGGGCAAACGGGGCTGCCGTGGCCACCGGGAACATAGTGTAAACGAGCCTTAATAAAAAGACAATATTTTCATTGGATTCTTTCATTACATCTGTGGTACTAGTATATCCCATGACAAGCCATGTCTTGCTACATACAAAGTTTCTTTCATAACTTTTAGGTAACATAAAGGTACTTGCTGTATATCCCTGCCGGAAAGAACACGGTGTCCAACAGTGTGAAACACAATGTGAAACACAGTGTGAAATCTCTTCACAGTGTCAAATTTGAGCGTTTTTACATTGTGAATCATCAATTCACAGAGTGGAACAGAACATCCCTGTGTGAACACTCTGTGAAAAGCCTTACCACAGTATGAAATCATCGTCACACTGTCAAATTCGGGCGTTTTCACATAGCCTGCTATATGAACACCCTGTGAACACAATGTGGGACACTCTGTTCTTTCTAGCAGGGTTGGACAAACTTGCGAGAGATTCCACCTCAATTCCATCCCAAACGATTAACAACACAATGACATACTTTACTTCTGAATTACATAATAAAGAGACAACATTTTCAATGGATGCATTCATTACGTTTGGGATATATCGCATGACAAGCCATGTCTTGCTACATACAGAATTTCTTTCATATAACGTTTAGGAAGCAAAAAGGTACTTGCTGTACAATGCGTCCCAGAAAAATAAACCCCAATAAAACAAAAGCTTATTGTGTGGAAGCAATGTAGCGTATTATTTAAAACACATGTCTAAAATAAAACTTTACCTGATGGTCTTTCAAATGATACATTAAGCAAATTTATTTATTAATGCATCTCTAAGTACCATACTTTTGAATATTTAATGTCAAAAACCATTTGCTACACTTGTGGGCTTTGACACTGCGACTAAGACGTGTCCATCTCTTTCATTTTATCAAAGCCGTTAAATGTTGCAAATGGTTTTTGACATTAAATTTTCAAAGTCATGGTACTCAGAGATGCATGAATAAATAGGTTTGCTTAATATGTATCATTTGAAAGAGCATAAGTCAAATTTTGTTTTGAACATGTTTTTGCAACCATACGCCCCAGTTCTTCCACACAATAAGCCTTAGTTTTGGGGTTATGTTTTTGTTCTGTTTTTTCTGGGACGCGCCGTATTGACAACATATTTTACGCACACACCGGACAGCCATGCCCGCTGTCACTTCCAGTATTCATCTCGGAAACACTTGCGATAATATATCTATTGCATCTTATCTAATCTATATTATATGACCGCTGATATTCACTGCATAACTAATGTCGTAAAGTAACTACTGTTCAGTTTAATATGTGTGATTCCTCTTCGCTTGATTTGATTATCTATAAAAAGCTATTTGGGGATATGTCGAAGAGGGAAGTTTTCCGTTTTATAAGAGGTCGAATTATGACCTTTTCGGTGATTGTAATTTGTAATTTTCATGTTTGGTTTCAAAGCAAAAAGAACAGGTGCTAAAGAGTAGAGATCTATGATTATTTTGTGTTGATAGCAGTCTTGAGTATAAAACTTTACTTTGGGGGCCTCTTGTATTGATACTGCACGGTAATTTTTTTTTTAAGTTTCTGCATTGTAGCGATAATTTGGGCCTTGTTTTGTAACATTCAAATTTCTATTTGAGTGTTAATAACAATGTTTTTTTTTAAACTGTAATGAAAATTTTGTAAAGCCAGGTAGAATCTTCGTCCAACCCATTTGTTTTTTTTTGCATGCAGCTTCGCCACGATCTTTCTGCACTGAAGACAATGGCGATACGAGGACATCACTTCACTGCCACGTTTTCGCCCCATTTTCAAGCCGATGCCTTGCACTGCTTCTGCGATCAAGACGATCGTAATACGATGCTCATACGCCTGTTAAAACCCCACTACGTTGGCGATGCGACTGTAATAGGTTAATGCTGGGCTTCTGTGACGATATCAGACCTTCGGTATAATAACCGGGGCATTTCCAGGTGAGTGTAAGCCAATGGGCAAGATGGATGCCCAAAATATAGTTACACTCCAATAGGTCGAATATGAGGTCAGGAAGAGAAGGAAGCTAGCAGAATCACAGGAAGAACGCGTGCGAAAGGGTGGGAGCGCGCAACATGCTACCCAAATAAATCGTAACGTCGTGGTGGAAGCCGTTGGAAGATTGCCGAGAGCGTCGTCTTCGCGTTGTAAACGGAAATAGCGTGGATGAATTTCTTAGGAAAGGGTTTGAAAACACTGGGGTTAGTCACTTCCAATACGCTGGTAATACGCTTCATGATCTGCTGCCACGCTATAGCTAGAAATACGTCGTTTTTTTAAACGCTCTTGAGATGGTTGTGATGCGTTCTGGTACCCCGCGATGTCGCAACGAAAGTGTTGAACATGTTCATACTTTTGAGGCAACCAGGGAGATGGCGATCCAAGACGCTTTAGATAGGCTCTCGTGGATGATTTTTTTAGGAAAGGGTTTGAAAACACTGGGGTTAGTCGCTTCCAATACGCTGGTAATACGCTTCATGATCTGCTGCCACGCTATAGCTAGAAATACGTCGTTTTTTAAAAGGCTCTTGAGATGGTTGTGATGCGTTCTGGTACCCCGCGATGTCGCAACGAAAGTGTTGAACATGTTCATACTTTTGAGGCAACCAGGGAGATGGCGATCCAAGACGCTTTAGATAGGCTCTCGGTACGATGGAGAAGTTTAGAAAAGAGCAAGCAGCCAACCGATTAACGTTTTGTCATATATGGGGAATCGTAGCAGGATCTTCTTCTATTGAGATGTGGGGTTGATGAATATTCTAGCATTAACTTTTTACATTTTCTGGGTCTTTCAGGTTTGATAAAGAATACTTGACTTTCAGGAAATAGTACACTTTATCCCAGCATTCGAATTAGTTCTGTAGCAACCTCTGAAGTCCCCATCAGTTATTTTTTCTGAAAAGTCTTTTACTATTCATATTGAATATTTGCAACCGTTTGGGGGTCATTCATCTAGCTATAACTCACAAGAAGAAAAAATATTTTCAATGTGTGGGGGCACCGTAAATGATCAAGAACAAAAACAATCTATTCTTCATCAATATGATTATCAAATATAGAGCAGAAAGCTCCATACAACCACATTTGTCACTGCGTAAAGACTCAAAGCCACATACAACACACAAATATACACATGTACATACACATAATACACATGTTCGTGTGTATGTATATTATGTCTGTCAGTGTATGAGTGTCTGTGTGCCTGTTTACGTGTCTTGTTATTTTTAGACAATGGCAGGGGATTAAATATCGATATAAATATGATTTCCCTGTAACGATCTCGTAGAATATTTAAGAATGTCAACTTTGATTCATCAACTGCACTATGAATAATTTCTGAGATGTGTTTCAGGCGATAGACACCGTGGAAACAGTAATGTATTTCCTCTATTTTTTTTTCAAGTATTTGAATATGAGAAATAAGTATTGTTAAATATGTTTACATCTGCGATTAGATGATGTGCATTTAAAATAAGATATTATACGAGGCACTCATGTGGCTGCCATAACGATTTGCTTGTTATGTTAGAATGCAGGTAGTAAAGATTGTATGAAAACAACGTTATTTTTCGTTGCACTTACTTTATAGTACCCGACAAAATATGGGTATGTAATTATCATTTTCATCAGCAATCATCGCAATGTGAATTATTTATTTTCAATTATGATACGCTATTACAAAATTTGCAACCATATGGCTCAATAATTTTCGATTTGCATCTGAAGGCAATGAGCTTGAAATGGCTTAACCTTCCATCAGATTGTCAAAAAGATTGTCAAATTTTCGTGGATGACACCTCATTTATGTGTAGAAAGTAAATGAGCTGTCAAGAAGCTACTTAAAAATAGTGTCCCCGACATTAAAAAGTACATTACGAGAAAAAGGAAGAGTATGAGTGGTAGTAGTAGTAGTAGTAGCAGTAGTAGTAGTAGTAGTAGTAATAGTTAGTATTAGTAGTAGTAGTAGTAGTAGTAGTAGTAGTAGTAGTAGTAGTAGTAGTAGTAGTAGTAGTAGGAGGAGGAGGAGGAATAAGGAGATACAACTAGGAGGAGGAGTAGGAGTACTAGAAGCAAAAGGAGGAGGACTGAGGAGGAGGACATGAGTTAATAAAAGTAGTTATACCGGTAGCATCAGGAGGAGGAGAAAGAGGAGGAGAAGAGGGAAGAATAAGAGGATGACTAGCAGGAAAAGGAAGAGTAGGAATACTAGTAGTGAAAGGAGGAGGAGTGAGAAGGAGAAGGGTTAATGAAAGTACTTATATACCAGAAGTAGCACGAGGAAGAGGGAAGCGAAATAAGAGGATGACTAGGGGAGAAGGGGGAGTAGGAGTAGGAGTAGAAAAAGGAGGAGTGCCGAGGAGAAGGGTTAAATAGTTATTCTTGTAGTAGCGGAGGAGGAAAATGAGGAGGGAGAGGAGAAGGAGAAGGAGGAGGAGGAATGACAGGATGACTAGGAAGATGGGAGGGAGGAGTAGTATAAGAAGGAGGAGCAGGTGTAAGGAGGAGGAAACGAGTTTGTACAAGTAGTTATACCAATAGTAGTATTAGAAGAAGGAGCAGGAGAAGGAGCAGGGGGAGGGGTGGAGGGCGCGTAAAGGACATTAAGAGGTCATGATAAAATTAATAGATTTTATACAGCCGATTGTTTATAAACGGTTTCAGAGATTATGGCTGATGTCGCCAATGAATTTTATAAAACACGTGTAATTAGTGTCTAGAAGATCTGTTGCTGTTGCTGTTAACGTTGTTATTATTAATTTCTTTTTCTTTGTGTTAAGACTCAGACTCTGATCTTTCTGCTGAGGCATGATTCAGGTTACCTTAACACCTTATTAACGCTTTGGATGCTATAATGTAAAATGAAATCGAAAATCTCGGGGGTCCCCCCTCCCCGAGATTTTTTAATAATTAATTTTAAAAACGAAAGACGTTCAGAACCTGTTTTTTGGTGTGATATGACCTTTGGACATAAAGCTTCCAAATAACAAAATAACGCCGAAATTAAACTCGTGCTTTAAAACGAAAGACATTCAAATCCTGCAGAGAAAATTATACACTTTCTGTTAATGGCAAATTGTCCTCTATACAGCTCCTCAAGCTCTGTCCGTCGAGGAAAGATAGTAGTTTACACTGCTCTACTTATACCTCCTGGAAATTTTCGTCACTACTATAATGTGCAATTTTTAGTTTTTCATTCATGCTTGATCCAATTGTGTTATTGCGTAATATCCAAAGGCACAGACATGTGAAGCAAATCAAACTCACTTCCGCTCTAGCTAATCAACAAACAAAAAACCTACCTTTACCATCTCAACAATATCTACATCAATGTTATTGGAGTTTGCTATTTTTCCCATCTGTATTTAATTTCCGTATTAAATTTATATCTGATTCTGTTGTCTCCCCATATTTACCGGAAATGTGATGTTTGAATGATTTACCAGATTTTTTTCCTCTCGAAAATTCTGTTAGTTTCAACGGAAATTGCAGAAAAAAATCACGGTTATTTTAATATCTATTAAGTGATACACTGTGATTACGTAGCTTGAATGACAGAAGCTGACATAGTCAATCAAATCAGCTTCATTAGGAGAAAAAGGGATGGGCGTAGTGAGAGAGAGAGAGCCGGTGTGGTCAACATGCAACGAATAATTGGTTACAAGAGGGGTTAAGGATAAGTCAGTAACTAGTCTCCGTCAAGGCTGTCGGATATGCGGCTTTCTAAATGAGGTACATTAACGCTTTTGATTTTTAATCTGGATTGGTACGGCTCTATCAGTATAAATCAATCGATCGACGAAGTGGAGAATTAAATACTTTGAAATATAGACGGCGTTTTAGTCGGAGGAAAAAAGATGGAGTCGCTGTTGAAGGTTACTGTGATTAGGCAAGAGACATTCGATACACTGCACTAATACCGAGCTATGTGGGAGTACAAACACGCGCGCGCGGGAAACTGGCTGTGTGATGTGATGAGCGGCGTTGATCATATTTCGTCATATTATCTATGATGTCATATTCAAGTCGGAACCGGAAGGCGAGTCTAAAAGGCAAGTGGTGTCACAACAAAGCACTTGGTGCCTTGTTTCATAGGAAAACAGCTATTTTTGATAAGTGATATCAGCGAGAACATCTCCTTTGACGTTAAGAGTCTTGGCGTTAATCACAAAGTATACAATCTTAAGTGAGAGATCGGAGTGCGTGTATACGTGTTGTTTGTAGATGAGGAGGTGTATAGCCACCTGCCAAATGCCCAGACGTTAACCCTCATATTATCATGGGCACGTTACGCATGAAGTAACTCAATGACCTTTTTAGACTTGGTAGTGAGAGGTTTAACCCTAAGGTCCTCGAAGACTGGGCTCTGTGTGGGCACAGGTTCAAATGAATTTCTCTCCAGGAATTGAGCAAATTAAAGGGAGAAGGCGCCAGAAACTAACAGGCATAAGTTAAGAAAATATTTGAGTTCTTGCCAACCAATCACATTGCACGTGACAACAGGCGTCTGAGCTGGCCATGCGTGACCGATGCATGCCACGCGACGTGTGTTAGCCGTACCGTGGTAATGTATGCACTGTTTGAATTGATAAGCTCCTCCCCCTATAGCTGTTTCTGCAAAATTTGTCTTAAGATAACACTTACAAAGACGTAAAATAAACACAAATTAACTAATTTATAGGGCCTTGATGAGGGTGAGTATCACACAGTACCCCTTATTCAGGCTATTTTTGTCACCATGTACCATAATTCTCACAATACTCACAATGTCATTTTGATTCTTAACTTATGCCTGTTAGTTGCCGGCGCCTTCTCCCTTTAAGTGGCAGTATGCAGGTTCTACTTACGTACCTTACCTATGAGATAACTTTATAAAAAGGAAATGATTTAAAAGTCCAAGACATTTATTCACATCACAGAAAGATTCGTACGCAAAAAGAACATATCCCCAAAATGGATTTTTTTTATTCAATTTCATTCAGATAAATTGAAATAGAGATGATTAATACGTATTTAAAAAAAAAAGGAACTTTCAACTTCGTCTGTCTATGTTCCTATCTAACTATATATCAATATCCTCTATCTATCTATCTGTCTATCTATCTATCTATCTATCTATCTATCTATCTATCTAACTATCTATCTATCTATCCATCTATCTATCTGTCTATCTATCTCTATCTATCTATACACTTATCTCTATCTATCTATACACTTATCATTCTTACTATCTATCTATCTACCTACCCATCAACCTTATCTATCTATTTCAATCTATCTACCTTTCTATTCAACTATCTATATATCCATCTATCTATCCATCCATCTGTCAATCCAACCATCTATCTATCTATCCATTCAACTATCAGTTTGTCCATCTAACTATCCATCAATCTATCTATCTATCTATCTATCTATCTATCTTTCACTCGATATATTACACTTAATGTGTCATATCATGAACTGTACTTATTACAACGCCTTTGTGACTAATGGGTTGTCACTCAAACACCCTGCCTTCATGACCTTGGCTGACCGGCCGGTCACTCATTAGCATGGGAGGACGGACGACTGGGTTGAGTGAATAGTCATCAACTGGTAATTACATACTTACAATAGCAGCATATCTAGTCTTAAAGGTCCATAATCGAGACAGAATCGAATAGCCCCCTCTGTAATATAAAACGGTAGATTTTCCTCCACAAGCAAGAGTAGACACTATTCTGTGCGTGATAAGACTTCTATGTTTTCCTCTTAAAGTATGTCGTTGTGTGAATGTATTATCTGTGATGAAATGAAAGTTTGAACAGCCTGGGTCTTACCCCATGTGTCAACAAAATGTTTTAATGCTGGAATTGCGCCACTACAGTGAACCTTTAAAGGGCAGTGATATGATTGGAGGATGTAAAAGATGCTTCAAGAATTAAATGAGCTGAAATATACATGGTATAACGATAAACATGTACACTGGCTATAGTGCTTGGATGGTTTGTCTTGCATGTGTTTACCCCGGGTGTTTACTTCAGAAGACACAAACATTAATTTACCGGTATTGAATTAATCTCTAACCCTGACAGAAATTGATCTAAAAGAAAGCTACAAAATAAATTTCACAGCAACAGTATTTTCTTATGATAATGGTACAACAAAGAGGAAATGTATGACTAAGACATTTTCATAGCAGAAACTTTAAACAGTATAGTCGATTCTGGGAGGATTGTGTCCAAATTTGGGACTACACTTTCAATCTTTCCATTTCCCTTTAAAGTCATAGTTGGTGTTTTTTTATATAAAACTTCTTTCATCCATTGAAAAGAATAATATCGCTGTTACGTAGCGACCTAATCGAGTCGTTGTAGGATTAGCAGTTTCCCAAAACAAAGAGGAGGCGAATTTATGTCAGATTTATCACTCCAGATGAATACGAATATCCCAATCAATTCATTCAAAGCCACGAAGCATACACTATCGATGGTAAACAAGCAATTAGAAAATCTTGATTTATATTGTATATAGTGTATAATGTATATTGTTTGATCTTCTGGATATTTGTATTTGTATTTTTACGAGTAAAAATAAATTGATTCAATAGATTCAATCCTTTATTTAGGCATTCCCATCAGAAATTGCACTGATTTAACAGGGTAGTTATATCAGATGTATAATGCCTCATTATATGCCATGAAACTAGGTTTTTCACTCTAGATGAATACAAATATCCCAATTAATTCATTCAAAGCCACGAAGCATACACTACTGATGATTTACCAACAATCAGAAAACCTTGATATATATTGTGTATTTTGTATAATGCACATTCTTTGATCTTCTGTATATTTGTATTTGTAGTTTTATGAGTGAAAATAAATCAATTCAATCAATTCAATAAATGCAATCCTTTCTTTAGATATTACCATCAGAAATTACACTGACTTTACAGGGTAATTGTACCAGATATATAATACCTCATTATAAGCCATAAAACCAGACTTGTTCTTATTAAATCTAATTCATATTCCAATGGGAAGGACAGCCATGAAGGCTATTTAAACGGGATTTGACGTCACTGTGAATTTACGTAATTTCGACTCTTTCACTGGAGTGATATTTATCGTGGATAAAGTACCATGCACTCCATGATCTAATTTGCTTCCTGGCCTATTTATCAGATGATACAAATGCATATACGAAGAAACAAGTTATTTTTTGTGTACCGTTAAGATGTGTAATTCCACATCGAGGCAGAACTCCACAAAAGATGATTATCTTGTTTATGGCTTTACATTTACATGATTGAGATGAAAACTACAACTTAGGCCTAATCACTATCATCAATACATCGTTAACAACTTTTTTCGCTGCCGTGTTATATAGTTCAAGTGTTTGCTTTACAATTGTATTGTCATTAAAATGATGCAACAGGAATACTCGAAAGCGTGTCATTTTCATTTTGTTGGTGGTGGTATAACGCTCATTGAGAAAGGTGCAGAAGTGCTAAGTCGAGAACACACATTAATTCCAGAGTCCATGTGATTAAAGTCAGGGAACCTCTTTTGCATCACTCCAGGAGCACAAGAAACTACCATTCATGCCATTCGGCTATTTATAAACGGACCTGTCTGTGAAATCGGAAAAGCAGTAATTGCCTTAAATTTGAAAAATGCACCAAACTGTAATTGTCAATTAGTCTCCGTATGAAGCTCAATGATCTGAGTCAGTATCGTAGAACAGTATCAATGTACATGTATTGGTTTATGGACACTAATCTGCCTTAGATTAAAGGTAAATGACATGATTGGGGGTAGTCCTCAACTTGGGCTGAAACTATACTGTAGAATCAAGTAATATGCAAGGATTCTCCAGTGAAAATCCTGTAGTCAAACGTTGACTCATTCTAAAATAAACAATGTCAATATCACTCGTAGCACGGAAACCTGCTGTGTGGCTCTCTATGGGGCTTATTTTTATCGTCCCCGGATAGAATTAAGATACTTTATGCTTGATTCTCCTTAAGTAAAGAAATTACAGACAAATCCTCCCAGGTGGGAGATCCACTCCTGCTAGTGTATAGTTGGTATACATTTCAACTCATTTGGTTCTTGAGGCATTTTCAAGGTGTTCCCAATCATGTCACTAACCTTTAAGGCATAAAATCACCATGTTCATAAATGCAGTAAATAAAGTATATATTGTGAGTAAACTTCACGTATCATACATGATGAACACCCATGCAATGTAAGGGTCTGAAAGTAGACTAGAAATATTGGTTTCTGTATTAAAATCAAAATATAACGGTTACTATAATTGTAACAAAACTGAGTTTCTACCCCCTATACTTTGCTAAAGTCTTAAATTGTATTTTCTTCTATCCCGGGTCTTATATACACCAGTGTATTCACACAATGTTAATTTTCAGGCATGCAAAGGAGATGCGCTACCTTTAAGTCCCGACCATAACTCTACAAACTATATTGCTGAGGTAGATATGATGGATTAACACCCGTGCGGGCAAAAAATAAATATACACGCACTTGTGCATAGAGCTCTTAAATGGTTAATTTCAATGCAAATATGTACAATGCAACACGATCTGACTTTGACCGAGGTGCACTTATTCGTCGTATTTTCCTATTCATAAAATGTATTTATTTCGTTTATTAAATTGACCGATTTGGAGTGCCGTAATAGCATTGTAGTATTTTTCCCGTACGCTCATGATTATGAACGTATCTCCATTGAGATGCACTCTCCGCGTAGGTTTTCATGCTTGGTTAGAGTTAAAGAATTACTTGAATGCTGTAATTAGAAGTGATTTCTTTGTGGGGTTTTTTCCTTCGATTCCTTGGGAGGTGATTAAATCGTGAACATAATTTTCACGTGTATTTGGAACTTTGGTCAGGCATGTATGATGGCGTAAATAACTGACTAATTCGGCATCACAGGTTTTAAAAGGAAACCATTCAATTGTATATGCATGGTAAAGGAATAAAACTTTGGTCTCGCTATATTCTAGCGGTTTCTACTGCTTCCTTATATTGAATAGTCAATTGTTCGATCCTTAAATTGGTGAAAATAAGATGTCAAATTGTTGGTGACAATTGTGATTTTTTTTTCTCGTGCAACATCTGCTCAACTCCAGCGAAGTTTTTACTGTGGCTCTAAAGCTTACAGTACATGCGAGTAAATATAGGTACCATATACTCAAGTTCAGATTTATACAGTATTACAAAAATTGCAGTTGAGACCATATGGGTTCCTGGTGTGAGTCCTTCGCCATACCGGGTTCGATTCCAAATCTGTTCAGACTTGAACCCAAGACTGACCGTGACTACAAAATTGATACCACAAGCAAAGTAGGTGTTTAAAGCCTTGGATCAGAGCCTTTAACGAGCTGTCTCATGACTTCACCATCCCTGATCATCAGACCATATAGCCTTTTGACAAGGCCCTCTCGCTTGTTGTGGGGCAGCGAAAATGGGGCGAGCGAAGCGAGCCACGCCGAGCCGCGCTAGCGCGAGAGCCTATTTGAGATCTGCTTCAATTTCATTATGTTAGCCCTTTGAATTACCGAATTTTGCCCCTACCCGAATTGGGTAGCAAAAATCAAACCAATCAGCGTGTCCTGTTTACTTTGATCCTACTGTTTGAAATATGCAATCATATACTAGACATGTTCGTACTACTGTTGCGTATACCACGAAACGATCTTGGAAGCGTTCACGTATTTTCATTAGGCGAAAATGATTCACAAACGCAGATTTTTTGCAACGCCAAATTGACCTTACGAAACAAAATTAAAGAAAAATGCTTCAATACTCTGTTCAAACAATGAAGCGTGTACTAATTTGGTGTTTGATCGGTATAATGAATCGTAGTACCAACACTGAAGCAATTTCTGTCACCCAACCGAATCAGTGACCAAGCGCCTACAGGGCATCGTAGCGCGCAATTTCATGTGGTTGATTCGAACAGAGATCGTCGTTCCTGTTGGTCCCCAATAATAATACTTTTCGATGCCACGGCAGATCTCAAAAGGCCCTCGCGCTGACGGCGCTCGGCTGGATTGCTTCTCTCGCCCATAACAGTGAGAGGGCCATGTCAAAAGGCTACAGCCCATATAGCCTTCACTGGTGTGCACCACCTCCACTCTTTGGGAAGTGGTTGACACAGGAGTGCCAGCTAATTTAGTTACGATGGGATTTCTCGTCCTTTCAGGAGCCCATTTATACTCCTGGGTGGAGAGGGTTATTGCGGATGAAACGTCCTGCCCTAGGACACAGACTCTGCGACAGGATTCAAAGCGAGTATCTCTCACAGGAGAAACTATTGTCTTATCTACTAGGCCACGACAGCTTCATATGTTGGATATGAGAGTAATCGATACAAGGAACGTTTCCACTTTTATGGTGTTTTACTCAAAGCACACCAATCCCCCATTCTCCGATCCACCATTCTATTATTTGTATGGCAATCACCAACTGGAGACTGTGCAATGGGGAAGACCAACTTGCCTGGTCGAGGTCGTGGTGGCGAGTTAACCGATTAGCCTCCTCAGTGGGTTACGAAAGGATAACTCCTACATTTGTTCCGGCGACAGTTGCTACGGTGGCAATATCTCAGAAGACAGAGAGTTAGGTTAGGTGTCATTGGTGTTTCATTTCAGAATAGGGTTAGGGTAATGGGTTGGGTTAGGGTTAGGATTAGGATTGTGGTGAGGATCAGTGTATGTAATAGGCATGAGAGAATCGTCGCCGGAGCATGGAACCGCCGAACAGACCAGCGTGATGACGATAGGGCATCTCATCCCCCTAGCTTACTTCTACTGAGTATTGAAGAGACGATCTCTCCAAATAACTGCAAGGAGGTTCGGCATCAGGCTAGTACCTTGCTCTGGTAAAAATATTGCTTATGCCATAGAAACGGATCATCAATACTCTGTGGAATCTCAGCAATCAAGAAAAAGTCTGCCTCACTAGACCTCATGACGGTCAATCAATAGTGATGGCTAAACCCAGAGGCCGTGTACATATAGGAAGGTGTTGACCCACTACTCGCACCCTGACCGCAAAACGTATGACCAATATCGATACTGAAATGTTAGAACATTGAATGAACCAATCTATTTGACCCCAGTAATTATAGAAATAAATGCCTTCAACTTCATCATCACGAGACTTTGTAGAGTTCGCTGGAGTACATGTAAGTCAGCAAATTCAAGGAAGGAAAAGATGTTCTTTTCTGGACGGCTGGGCGAAGTCCTTCTTGCAATTAGGTGTTGCCATAGGCCGCCGACATTTGCGTGAGCGACAGTTGCTCCTGTGAAAATATTTCAGAGGACAGAGGGTTAGGTAAGGGTTGACCCTGGATGTCAAATTCAGAATACGTGTAGGCGGGTTGGGAAGAGGGTTGAGGTTAGGGTTATTTTATGAAATAATTGCCGGAGTATACCTGAAGCAAATGTCACATTGTCTTGCTGAGTAACACCTTTTCATAGCGGGGTTCATTCCCCACGGTACTAAAGTCTCCATTATCTAGTGTTGAATCTTCTACTAACCAGCATGATGACCCCAAAAGGGATTGATCCAGTATGGGGAGCTTCTTGATTTATGATGTATGATGCTACAGAGGAGCAGGTAGTGACCAAATATCCCACAATAGCTAAGATCAACATCAGGTTGAAAAGACAGAAATAGTCCTAACACAATTACCACCATAGTCGAGAGAAGCGTTGAAACCACGTGAAAGAGTCTTTGAAATCAGCAGCTGAGGCTATTCCTAGCTACGAGAAACTTCTGAAAGAAAAATGACTCAGCACCTGGGACCTTGATGCTGAAAGGAAACAACTCCTCCATAAACCGCTCAACCGACTCTGGCTGCCATGCAACTGCCTCTAATGTTAACAGGTACTTAGAATATGAAGTTAACGTAGAGCACAACGTGAAATGACCATAAGTCCACAGGTCGTACACGCAGTTTTTTCAATATATATTTCAAGTTAGCGTTTGCTGTATATAACGTAACCATCATTTGTAGTATCCGACTACCTTGTCCATTTACCCATTGTCCTTGTAGACTTAGGGGTTAATTACAAGATTAGGAACACTTGAAAATGCCCCAAGAACCAAATGACACATAATTATACCAACTATATATACATCAGCTGGAGTGGATCTCCCGGCTGGAGGAATTTGTCTCTGATTTGTTTACTTAAGGAGAATTAAGCATGAACGTACCAGCATTTAATTTTCTCGAGCCCCGATATAAATAAATCTCATAGAAAGCTACACAATTGATTTGCCTTACACAAGGAATATTGACTTCAGCTCTTCTAGAATGAGTCAACGTTTGACCCCAACATTTTTCACAGTAGAATCCTTACATAGTTTACTTGATTCTACAGTAGTTTCATTCCAAGTTCAGGACTACTCCCAAGCATGCTATTAACCTTTATGTGATCATCATGTGAAAGACTGACTGGCATGAATAGGAAAACATACGGGCGGAGAATTTCAATGGTGAGCTAAATTTACCAGATACTCCGGCCCAGAGGAAAGAACCCACCAACATCCTCTCTCTCATCAAACCAGCCATCTTCACCTTATCGGAAATGAGCAAGGCCATCGATATGCTGTTGAAATGCCGGAGGATAAAAAGACGCCGTGTATAGACCTGGTCCGTTTTGAGAACTAAACATCGCTTTGTCTTCCATACCTGGTGGCTTCCAAGAGCAAAACATGAGTATCTCCATCTATGTATTTCTTTAGTTTAGGAATAGCTGTAAACCTGGGTTATTGCGTCATCTTTTGTTGTGCTCTAGAAGCCCCCAGGTATGTAACACACCACGTTAACAAAAATACTAAAATCTATAATGAAATTGTTATTTTTTTTTAATCTACTCAGCGTGTGTAACCACACATGAACTAAGCATGTTGCGGCACGTGCCGATCTAAAACTTGAACAGCACCCATTGTTGCCACGACCAAGAGTGGTTTAGCCAGGATTTCTCAACGTGGGGGGGGGGGGGTTGCGGGCAATTAAAGCCCAAGTTTAATTTTGTGGATTTTTTTTATTTAAAAGCTTTATACCCAAAGGTCATATCACACCGATGATAGATTTTGAATGTGTTTAGTTTTTTAATTAGTTAATGAAAAGTCTCGGGTAGGGGTGACCCCGAGATTTTCGACCATATTTTACATATAAGCATCCAAAGGGTTAAAAGGTGTTAAAGTTATTTGAGTTATACCTCATCAGAAAGAGCAGACTCTGCTTTTTCTGATGAGGTATAACTCCCCCCCCCCGTCCCATCCAAGACTTTTCATTAATTAATTAAAAAACCAAACACATTCAGAATCTATTATCGGTGTGATATGACCTTTGGAAATCTTTTATCGGTGTGATATGACCTTTGGGTATAAAGCTTTCAAATAAACAAAATCCCCAAAACTGAACTTGGCCTTTAAGGATTGTTTGAATAACACACAGGTAGCATACACGCAAGCACAATACATGTAATACACACGCGTGCACGCACGCACACACACACACACACACACACACACAGTCATTTGATCATGACATGTGGGGCTAGTATTTTTTGTAATTTGAATGATCTGGAGCTCAACCTGCGAGTGAGCGTAGCGAGCGATCGGTATGAGAGGGGGTGTGGGAGGTGTTATCACCTACTCATTGTGTGAGTGTCCCAACATATCTTGTGAATTTTCTGTCCCAAGATAACGCTTCGATTACATTTTTTCGATTATGTTTAACGATATACGAAGGAATATGTGATACACATATGAGTGGTTTAATACGGACATTTTATACGGTGTTGTAGCTGATTAAATTACATTTGCTTCTAGCTGTTTTTATTCGAATAGTTTTTGTTAATCGTATAAATCGTACGTCACTCGGCTCCGTATATCAACGGAAGATGACATTGATTGTATCGTTTCGCGCGCAGTGACGTCCTGGGTTACGTAATAAGTAATATATTGTCCGACCTTAGATTCATAATTTGTTTTTACTAAACATAGTGAAAGAAATATTAACACTACTCTTCCAACAACCTACGCAATAAGCAAGTACATGCCTAGAATATTACTTCCCCGGGTAATATATTTGCTGATTATTATTTTAACTGGGAGAATCTGGTAATGATTTGTAAAGGAATTAGATTTTTATTACAATGAGGTATATATCGTGAAAAAAGTAAGCTTTTGATATATTTCGTTATTCTGAGGTAATAACGAGGCTTTTGTGCCTTCAGTGAAAAATCTTCATGAAACTTAACCTTTCCATACTTTCTAGGTGCCGAAACAAACATTTGACAAATTTGATCCCAAAAACTACAAAAGTACGATTTTTGTTCTATTTTTATCAACCAACACAGGATGAAAGTGGGTGTCATTTCATGCATTTCCTCTAATTTTGGTTTCATTACAATGAATACATCTCAAGACAGCATATCCTGACAATTAACCCCTGGACAATTCTGCCCTCTTTGGAAAAGGAAGCAAGTGAGAAATCACTGAAATTTGAATTATTCATGTTTTTTAAATTGCAATAAAAATGCTGTACCTTCAGGCCAAATTTGGAAAAGAATTCGTTATTCTGTTGAAATATGTTAAGTAAATATGCAGTGATATTACGTTGGTGCCAATGTATGACAGTCATAAGTTGCTCATCTACAGGAAATTAAACTTTTTTTCACTTTCTCCATTTTGATCAATGCTGGCCAAATTTACCCCTAGATAATTACCATCCAGGACAATTACCCCCAGGAAATTATCATTCAGGACAATTACACGGGAGGACAATCCCCCTCCCCCAATAATTACTCTCGAGGACAATTACTAAAATTACTAGTTTTTTCTGGGGGTAATTATCATGGGTGTAATGCCCTGGGGTTAAATGTACCGGGGGTAATTTACCTGCGGTAAATTATCCAGGGGGTAATTGTCAGGGTGGTAATTGCCCAAGAGGTAATTGTCCTTAAGGGGGTAGTTGAACGGGGTCGATGATGGCGGGGTGGAATGTCCTAGAACCTAAAAGACAGGGTTCCAGTTTCCGTCCAACATGTCCAAACTAACTTTAAAGAAATTCCAAATCGTGATAATTTCTTGGCCAGAACTTGCTTTAACAGGTGACAAATTCTATCCATGCATGTCAAGAATACAAAACACAAACACTCATTTGACATGTCTGCAGTGTGCAAATGCAGAAATTCGCGCACAGCTCCGTACTGGGAACAAAATTATAAGATAATCATGTTTTTAGAATTATTCATCAATTTTGAAATCCCAAATGAATGATGCAATGAAACGATACCCAGAAAACCACGCATTTCACCAAGCTCCTGTAATAATATACATATAAACAATATCAATTTCTTTAAGTTATCAGTAATCAAAGGTGTCATTTTCAGTTATTATATCTGATATTATTTTTGCTAACTTCAAAGGGCCCATGTCGAGTCACAAGAAGTCACTAAATGTTTAAAATATTATTTGTCACGTTTGATCGTTAATAACTCAAAAAGTATACACCAGATATCACAAAAATTGAAAATGCGTTATGGCTGAATAGCGTACAATTTTGTTGAAGGTGATTTGAATATTATCATAAATCAGTTCATGAAATCCATGCTTGTTTTTAAAGGAGGGTTTCAGATTTGCTCAATTTATTATTTATTTATTTTATTATTATTTATTAATTGGTATATAAAAGACTGATTAGCAGCACAGGCTGAAAGCATCAGTTTACAAAAATCTACATTAAGTGGGCAAGTTCAATATTCAATATTCATGCACAAACAACAACAAAAATTAATTTTACATACAGTACAAGGGACATAACATACACAAAAATACACAAAAACACATATCAATGGGTATTTATAACGAAAATAAACGGAAACAAACCAGGTCAAAATAAAGTGAAAATGAAATTGACTGAAATATACGTTTGATATAATGATAGTGATAATTACATCCATAAAATAACATTTGACAAAAAGTTACCTATTTCAAGATTGAGCGTGTTTCTGTGAATTTTTGCTGAATGTTTGTTTGTTTGTTTGTTTGTTTGTTTGTTTTGCTGATGCACTCCTTCACAGCTCCAGCACCGGAAACCAGCGCTCAGCAAAGACAGGCAAGATGTAAATAAGTATAATGTTTGGACAAGAAATTAAAGGAGACAGGGAATTATACATGTGTGATAGATTTGATGTTTATTAAATTTATTCCTTTTATTGTAAACTTTCAACGTGCGTGCCAGATAGGGGATTGTTGATTTGCGAAACCGTTCTGTATTGCAATGTCCAAATCTCTGTACAACATTAAAACAGCGGTCAAAGAGTGTGTGTTTGAGTGTGTGTTCAATGCCCACATAATAGCCGTGGACAATGGCTATGAATACCACACTTTAGAAACAAGCTTTTTGTCGGGGCCTGGGTAGATAAATGTTTTATTAATTATTTATTAATGCTTCCTATTGCGTTGAAGCTGGGTATCGGTAACTGGTCGTACTCACGTCTAACAAATAAAGTAAATGGAATGGAAATAATGCGATTGACCGATAGCAATCAAACAACTTATTGTGTTAGCTGATATTCGGAATTAAAAGAGCCATTATACAATTATTGTCATTTTAAATGGAATAGCTAAGGATAAGAAATTGTAATAAAGTGAAGAAATAAAGATGTGGTATGGCTTGTGCAGAATTTTCCTGATATCGCATAAAACCATGTGTACTAACAATCAATTTGGCTCAACATGTTTCAAAATGGAATAAAAGTGTTCATATCACAAGTTTGACCAAAGATATTTAAGTAATTCAGTGTAGAGTGCATTTATACATACTTGTAATTAGATTTTAAAAAAAAATTATAAGAAATACACACAAATTTTATCGAGAAAATGTCGTATACTAAACAATACTAGCTTCGTGGAAAATAAAACATTGGTCACATTAACTGGATGTATTTCTTTTTAAAATGTTATGTGCTCAAACAAATTGTTTAGCAGAGCTGCGGTGTACGAGTATGGCGTTATGGTTCGGATATAGTGTTGCATGGATATCTCTCGTATTGAGATGTAGGTGGTGTAGACAACCATTTCGGGATTTTTTTTTAAACTAATTCATACCGTTTTTTACGTAAATATGGTGGCAAGTGAAACAAAAACATTCGTGGATTAATGGATACATAATTCATGAAGGGAACATAATCTATGGGCATTTTGACTTATATTTAAAAGTGAATTACAAAATTTATGTGCAACAAATATTTACTATTATTTTCACAGCTATACCTTGCGCTAATTTCTTCTGCTACTATGCAGTTTTATAATGAAGGGAGATAATAACTACCTCTTTACCATTCAAGGATGCTGGCAGGTCAACATCAGTTTACCAAATTTACGTCAATGACACAAGTTTTATTTATATCAAATGTGGAGTGACCACACCCATTACTGGTATTTTCATATAAAACAACATAGACAAAATATAGTGTGAGGAATATAAGCAAATACTGTCCTTGTCTTGCCATAAAATGTATGAATGCTAAGTCTGCGCTTCTAAATAGAACAATTATCGTCGGTTTTTTGCATTTTAATATGTTAGTGTGGGGACGCACGCATTAGGGCATTGCAAAATAATGAACGGCATGGTAAATCAAGGCTGCACTTATCCGCAATAATTGATACCTCGTTTGAACTCTGATGTACATGTTATGTAGGCCGGGTAGAAAGGAGTTTGTCAGCTTTTGAGTGATCAGGTACGGTATGTGTGTAGGCCTATGCGTGATCTTACATAGGACGTCTTATGAGCTATTACATAAGGCTTAAATGAGCAAGAATGTATTTTATTACAGCATATAACGTACATATTGATACCTGGTCTACTGAATAAAAACTGGCAATACTGTATGAAGGGGCAAATGAAAAGATACGGGATTTTCAAAAGGTTATGTCAGGCAAACAGGTATTACACAAAATATTGCATAACTCACTTGCACACACGCTGTCTCAGACACACACACACACACAGACACACACACACACTCATGTGAATGTGTGGTCGCATACACATACATACACACACAATCTAAACACATACACATAGACACACACTTATTATAGACTGTTGATATTATAAGTTCAAAAAAAAGAGAAATGTGAGCTAGCGTAATTACTGTACTAAACATCCCCCAAATAACTATGGTTATGCATATGGATAATTACATGGATGTGTGGAATGTAAATATATATATAGATAGATACATACATACATACATGGTTTACATACATACATCAGACATACATACATACATACATACATACATACACACTAAAAACTGAAGGGTGCAAACGACATATTTTGGACTTAAGAGGGCGTTCTTTTGCACCCCATGACGCAGTTTGCACCCTATTGGGTGCAGCCTGGAAACTGGGGAGCTAACTTGCACCCATGGCCATCGGGGGGGGGGGGGATAGTATGCACCCCCTAATATCGGTCCTAGTCTCGGCGCTGGCTGTCTGGCCATGTTAGGATTACACTTTAGCATTCACAACTAAGATTTTTTTCTCCTTGATATTTTTTAATTTGTTACTGCATAAGCAAATGACATAAATAAGTGATTTATCCCGTTAACGTCGATGATGGTGAAGTTATTGAAAAAATATCAAATGACAAGAAAATAAGTGGCTGTATGATTTAGGCTAATGATTGCGGTAGGCTATCCATGAATGTGTTGAACACTAATCTTCATTTTGAGCGGTATTTTAATTATCTTGTTACCAAGGACGCTTTATTTTTACATTTGATTCAGTTTATTTCAATGTTTTTACAGATGAAAAGTAGATAAAACGTTCACTAATATGGGACTAATAACGAAATTTTCCACAGTGGTTGCCCGGGGGGGCCAGACAAACATATTGCTGTACACATGCGTGAC